>JAOTRA010002679.1:0-10128 GCA_026260255.1 Pseudolaguvia tuberculata | reverse complement strand
ATTTCATTAACAAAACAATATGTATCCAAAAAATGAAAAATACTAACTATCATGTTTGTGTAGAAAATAGATTCTGTCATGTCATGCTGTTTTATCACCATTATTTTACTGGAGCAGGAACTCTAGTAACTTTATTATCATTATTGCTTTTAATACACAATCTGTGAACATTTTTTTGTTGCTTAGTTAATCTTTTACATAGAAAATATAGACATAGGTTCAATCCCAATACCCACACTACACCCTTAATTGGAAAAGTGGTATCACAGTGAAGTGCTACATGAAAGACTGGTGTTTGGGGCGGCGTGGTGGCGCAGTGGATAGCAAGGTGGCCTAACAACAAGAAGGTCAGTTCCCGGGCAGGGGATCTTTCTGTGTGGAGTTTACATGTTCTCTCTGTGCTTGCATGGGTTTCCTCTGGGTACTCTGGTTTCCTCCCACAGTCCAAAAATATGCAAATTAGGTTGATTGGTGATTTGATTGGTGATTTCTAAATTGCCCATAGGAATGAATGTGTGTGTGAGTGGTTGTTTGTCTGTGTGGCAAACCGTCCAGGTTGTACCCCTGCCTCTTGCCCTCTCGCAGACCCCCTTGACCCCAAATTAGGGAATAAGCAGGTAAGAAGATGAATGAATGAATGAATGAAGATTGGTGGTTGATTCCCAGAACCAATAAGTTTTTTTTAAGTAATTGTTCAGTTGTATAAAAGATAGGAATGTAAGCCGCTCTGAATGTAATGATGTCTGCCAAATGGCATCAATTTTGGAAATGCACACTTAAGTTGATAAATGCGCAAAGCAAACAAGGTCGGTGATGAGAAGAAATTAAGTGTTAGTAGTGGCCCTATACGCGGAATCAAATTATAATTTAAAAATGATCATTTAAAAATAGGGGCGGCGTGGTGGCGTAGTGGATAGCACAGTCGCCTCACAACAAGAAGGTCCTGGGTTCGAATCATGGGCCGGGATCTTTCTGTGCGGAGTTTGCATGTTCTCACTGCGCTTGCGTGGGTTTCCTCCGGGTGCTCTATTGCAGATTAGGTGGATTGGTGATTGTCCATAGGAGTGAATGTGTGTGTGACTGGTAGTTTATCTATGTGTTGCCCTGAGTTGGACTGGCGACCCGTCCAGGGTGTACCCCCCGCCTCTCGCCCTATGTGTGCTGTGATAGGCGCAGCAGACCCCCGTGACCCCGGATTCGGGAATAAGCGGGTAAGAAGATGAATGAATGAATGAATTTAAAAATAAACTTTTACAGTTAACTTTGCTTTTCTGGTCCTTTTTGTTTGTACAAAAGTGTGCTCCGCTTTACACCTTTTTTCCTCTCATTGGCTTGAAACTTCACAAACCAGATGAATTCTGGTTTATACCGCTAAGTAAAAGACTTGTCCTTATTCTGAATAGTACTGGGCGGCACGGTGGCGTAGTGGATATCACAGTCGCCTCACAAAAAAAGGTCCCAGGTTCGAATCCCGGGCCGGGATCTTTCTGTGCGGAGTTTGCATGTTCTCCCAGGTCCCAGGTCATGTCATGCAGGTTTCGTCTCACAGTCCAAAAACATGTACATTAGGTGGATGGGTGATTGTAAATTGTCCATAGGAGTGAATGTGTGTGTTAATGGTTGTTTGTCTATGTGTTGCCCTGAGATGGACTGGTGACTATCTCTTGGACTATCTCTTGTCATTTTTTCTTGTCTTGCAAGACTTGATGTTTGAGTGCCAACATTACCACTAGTAGGAATTTCTCGCTCCTCGCAGCTGTTTTAATTTCATGTATTTGGTCAGATTGCTCATGATATAAAAAATCATTTGTGTAACTCAATCAAAAAACAATTTTTTGCAAAACGTTTAAATGCAAAATGCCTCTCTCCATAAAGCAAGTGTTTCTATTAAGAGGCGAGGATCAGTTGGGTAAGTCCACACTGGGCCCAGCTACCAAATTCACAGCTCTGTATTATGAGTGTATCACTGAACTGTAAATGGTCTTTTGTGGTAGAAAACACAGATAGGCCATGTCTGTTAGCAAGCAGCAATGTGTAATATCTAATGTAAAATCACTTTTTGTTCCCTTTCTCAAAAATGTGCCAGGTTGCGAGAATCGTGATGGTGTGTGTATTCATTTATGGGCTTTGCAGGTGCTCATTTATGAATATTTATAAGTCTCTTTCACACACACATACAGAGACTCACAGACAATCAGTTTATTCACTGCTTTACTAGAACATTAATTAGACCATCAGCTGGGTATCGGAATCACATGAAATGCAAAAAGTACGAATATATTAGGGCAAATAATAATGTGCACCTTATTATGTTATTCTAGAATTATTAATAGTATTATGGTGTAATAAAAAAACTGCTGATTTGAATACTGTGGGTTGGATTCCCAGCACTGCCACAACTGGACCCCATAGCCCCTAACCCTAAACTGTTAATCCTAAGTAGCACCATAAGTACTACAGCCTTCCTAGTACCCCTGTGGTATTGCGGCCTAGAGCGGCCACCAACAAGACGGGGAGCTGGGCGACCACTCCTCAGGGGCCATACCCCTCTCAATCTACTTTAATTGGCCAATTGTTCTTCTGGAGTCTAGTGTTTTATGCCTTATATTACCTTATTATATACCTTATTATAACTTAATTTCTAAGGCAGCAGGAAGATCTATTGTGGGCTGGGGTTAGGGTAAGTAGGGAAGCATGAAAAGAGATGATGCGGTTGGATAGTGGCTGTTCTAAGCAGTATGTGACCAGATTGATTTGACCAAGGGTTATTAGAGGTTGCTGACAATCGGCCTCCATGTGTTGATCCCGTATCACCCTCTGAAGCATAACATGGGCTGTTTCCCAAGCTTGAGAGCTGAGACTCCAGCAGGTATGTTGGATGGCTCACCAGACTATAAAAACAAAGGGTGTTAAAATCCAAGGACATGCTGGAAATAAATGAGGTCCATGGAAGTGTGAGTGAGTGAATTTGGCACAGTAGCTTATTAATTATCCTCCCAGTTCTTAATTCAGTCTTTCAACTAGACAGTTAGATTGTGGGTGGTAACCCACTGTTGAGCTGACATTAATATTGAGGCATCTACAAAACTCAGCCCAAAATCTAGAGGTGAACTAGGTGCTATGATCAGACACAATGTCTTAAGTATAGTTAAAAAGTATAGTGACTGTCTTTATGGCAGAGGGCAGGCTCTCTAGTGGCACCAGAGAACAGGCTTTTGAAATGTATCTATTGTCACAACACTGGTGGATCTGTGTGATAATGGATTGTCAGTAACAGAGACAATAGGGACTTTAGTGAACTTGGGCTTGGGTTTGAGTTGATTGATGATGATTGCTGTTGGCTGTGGCATCCCAGTTTACCTTAGTGAGAGGGGCAGATGTCTGGCTGCAGTTGCAAATGAAATGATGGGAGTAAATACAAGTTTGCAAATCACGAAAATCTCTTTGTTTAATGGTTTTTGATTGGTGTCACTTATCATAACGTAGCATTGACCTTGGATTTATACATAAACACCCTCTGAGCACTAATGTTGTAGCACAGAAAAGTCACTTGATAGCAATGATATTTGTATTTTTTATCCTTAACACACATTGTTTAGAGCTTAGAGTTTTGGAGTAAATAGACTAAACACACGCATAGTAGTACCCTTGTGGTGATGAATGAATGTTTTCCACTCTTTCACCCCACTGCAGTTTGTAGATCAAGTTTTGTGAGATGGGGTAATTCGCTGAGCTGTTTCATGGCTGCAGGATCTAGGGGAAAAGGGTAACCTTGTTTGACAGATACAGCATTGTGCACAGATAATCAAGGCAGGAGAGTAAGTCACCATCCTTTTTTTTTAACAAAGAAGAATCCCAATAAAGCAGGTGAGGTAGATGGACGGTTAAATCCATCAGTCAGAGATGGTGGATACACACTACTTTGGGGTAGTATGGCATTAGACGATAAGTCAATGACACAGTCAATTAAAAAAAAGGGGAGGCAATTCTGAAGAGAGTTCCTCTGGCTACAGGAGGCGTTTTCTTCGGTTCAGGCACCTGGGTAATTGAACACTGTGTGACACTGCAAACACTGCTGACAGTACGTATACCACAGAGTACTGTTCTTATCGCAACACAAAATTGTTGAAATATATTTTTGCAGCCTAGGAAACCTGAGAATAATAGTTCAACAAACTTGATTTTTAAAAAAGTTGGAACACTGTACAGATTGTTAATAAAAACAGAATGCAATGAAGAGGTAGTTTCAATTTTTATTCAGAAAATCCAATGTTAAAAGTGAGACATTTTGAAATATCAGGACAAATATTGAATTTCATGAGAGCTACACATTCCAAAAAAGTTAGGATAAGTAGAAATAAGAGGCCAGAAAATTTAAATGTCCATATAAGAATCAACTATAGGACCAATTTCCAACTTATTAGGTCAACTGGCAATATGGTAGGATATAAAAAGAGCCTCTCAGTGTGGCAGTGTCTCTCAGAAGTCAAGATGGGCAGAGGACCACAAATTCCCCCAATGCTGCGGCAAAAATACCAGAAAGGAGTTTCTCAGAGGAAAAATTGCAAAGAGTTTGAAATAATCATTCTAATAAAGTGCATAATATCATCCAAAGATTCAGAGACTCTGGAACAATCTCTGTGCTTAAGGGTGAAGGCCAGAAGACGCTACTGGGTTCCTGTGATCTTCTGACCTTTAGACGAGTGATGGGGTTGTATGAGTGAGTATGGTATGGACTGCTTACACAAAAGCTGAATCCCTTTAGACGATTTAGAAATTTTGTCTGGTAAACTAGTATATTATTAAATCCTATCATTTGGACGTTCTTCATTTTCCCAGTTTCATGTGATGTGTGCTGTGTTCTTTCCTAGGCAGTGACCATAAACAGTACATAAAGCAAAAAGATATTTACTCTCTAGTCTGATCATTGTTACTATAGAAACAGCCAAAAATAAGGATGACACATTAAAATCCATTTTAGGTTCTCCATTGAATATCCTGGCCTTTAGTTGATTGGTCTGCCCTGGAGCATAGCCAAAATGGCCACCAAGTGGACAGATTTTACTATAAGGAGGATGGCAAGAGGGAGGGTTTTGAATTATTAAAAAGTAACTCCAATTACAAGCTATGCACCATATTCTTCCACTATTCTAACTTGAACCTCATGAGAAACTCATCTCAGCTGAAAGGTATGTGGTATTCACATCAAGTGTTGAAATGAGTAGATCACAATGAATCTCAGGGTCACTGCAGGTGTGAACGCACAATGTATAGGACTCAGCACACATTGTACACTTCTTGACACCCATCCAACCATTTACATTCCAACCAGAAACAACCTGTAACGGGAAGAACGGAGCAGGATCCATAGTGCAGGGACATAACAAACTCAAAAGCAAACAGAAAGCGAAACTAGAATACAGACAACAAAAACAGAATGGGAACAGAAAAAAAACCCAAGCATAATTGCAAATGTCCTCGAGATACACACGCCAGACACTATAAACAGTATAAACGTCGCAACACTTATCTGAGCTTGATAACCCCTAGCAATCCGTAACAATCTTTAATAGTCCTTAATAGTTCTTAATGATTCGCGCACACAGTGGTTAGCACGCTCGCCTCACAAAAAGAAGGTCCGGGTTCGATTCCTGGGTCTGGGATCTTTCTGTGTGGAGTTTGTGTTCTCTCCGCGCTTGCGTGTGTTTTCCCGGGTACTCCGGTTTCCTCCCACTGTCCAAAAAACATGTACATTAGGCGGATTGGTGAGTCTAAATTGGCCATAAAAATCCCAGCCATTAGGGAGTAGCCTTAGTGCCGGTCCCAAACCCGGATAAATGGGAGGGTTGCGTTAGGAAGGGCATCCAGCGTAAAAAAAAGTCGAATGTGCGGATCACGGATCAGCTGTGGCGACCCCGAACGGGAGCAGCCGAAGGACAAAAAAGAAAGAATGATTCGCGCACACCGGCGAGTCGCCTTAAATAATGCCCTGGCAACCAAATCCAGGATGACAATGCTAAACAAGGGGGAGAGGTTAAGTCTGATTCCTTACACAATCATGGATATCATGCAAGACACCATAGATGTGGCAATCAAAACAGAAGACCTTGGATCTCAAATTCAACTTTGCTTCCATAATCCTCCAGATTTGCATTGTATTTTGGTTTTAAGTAAAGCTACATAATGTTCTACACTTCACAAACTATCATCATCTTACTGTAAATCACGGCAATAAAGTTGTCAGATTCTTTAAAATAAAAATTGTGTGTGTGCGTGTGTGCGTGTGTGTGCACTTTAAAGAAATACAGTGAGTTCTGCCAAGATGTCACCTTGTTCCATATCTGCTGTCTCATACCTTTTGAGATGTACAAGTGGTTTTAGTAGTCATACACACACAGACAGACAAAGTTTCATGCAAGGTTTCCTAACAATTGTCTTTATTCAAAGTGACTTACATTTATTCCTTTTACCCTTACCCCTCTGATAAATTGGGTTCAGGGCTTTGCTCATGGGCCCAGCAATGGGAACATGGAAATTGAATCCATGATTTTTCTTATCAGACCAGTTTAACAGTTTTATCACTGAGCTTCCACTTGTCTATATATGTTACTATATTTTATATTCATTCATCTTTTAAACCCCTTATTCCCTAAATCAGGGTCACAGGGTTATGCTATTCCAGCATGCATAGGGCGACAGTCCATCGTAGGTCCACACATAAACAAATAACCATGCACACACACTTATTTGCAAATTAGAATTATCAACCTCATGTACATGTTTTTGGACTGTGGGAGGAAACTGGAGTACCCAGAGAAAACCCACTCAAGCACGGGTAGAATATGCAAAATCTGCACTGAAATACCCCTTGCCTGGCAATCAAACACAGGACCTTGCTGTGAGGCAATTGCAACCCACTCTGCCATTGTATCAATGTATTCTATATCTATCTTTGGGAATATCTTTGGAAATAACATGTGTTTGCAGTTCCATGCGGATAAAATCAACATTCCTTAATGGTACATTTAAATATTTTGCCAGTGGTAGATCAAACGGGGCATTGATGGCTCAAATTCGTATGGTTTTGGATTTTTAATTGGAGGATCATGGTTAAAGCGAAATCACTACCAACCTCATCATTAGTCTCATGATCAAGACCTTTAACCCTCCCTGCTCTAGATTCCTCCTTATTAAATAAGCAGATGATTCAAATCTCTTAGGATTCACAATTCCTTTTCTTCATTTACTCAGTACAGTTGAGTCCTAGGTTAACTTTTACATTTATTTGGAACTGTAGGAACAAGTAGCTAATTGAGTTGTTTGGGAAACATCCTGCATGATCAGAAACATAGAGCATTTAAAATCCCATCACGGGTAATGATTCGTTTGGCTCTGCTGTGGCAGAACGTAACTGCACAGCTTCCTCCAAAGTTCTGCAAACCAACAACTGTGCCGTAATGGGTATATTTGGCAAATAAAACCTTATTTTCTTTTTCTTTATTACATATACTGTCAAGAACTACATTGTTAAAAAAAACAATAGACTAGAGCTGAAAATACTTTGTTTTTAGGCTTGAAAGATTCTCTGGACAGCACTCGAAAGCTTTGCTTTATGTTCTTACTAGTAGCTTGAACACTGACTGCTTTAAGATTACTCCCTGAATTATGCCCTCAGCTGGGGTCAAATACATTTACAGCATTTGGCAGACACCTTCATTCAGAGTGACTGAAAAGAACGGTTCCTAGCCATGACAAACAACAATTTTTCATATTGCATCACTTGCTCTAGATCAATCATACAATATTTTGTTTCTGAAACATGCAAACTGCACAGAAAGAACCCTCGCCTCTTGCTCACACGGAAAGACCCCTTGCCCAGAAATCAAACCCTGGACTTTTCAAAGCAATACTTTTAACCGTTAATTCGTTCATTCATCTTCTTACCCGCTTATTCCCGAATTCTGGGTCACGGGGGTCTGCTGCGCCTATCCCAGCACACATAGAGCGAGAGGCGGGGGTACACCCTGTACGGGTCGCCAGTCCATCTCAGGGCAACACATAGACAAACAACCATTCACACACACATTCACTCCTATGAACAATTTACAATCACTAATCCACCTCATCTACATGTTTTTGGACTGTGGGAGGAAACCGAAGTACCCGGATGAAAATCTGCACAGAAAAATCCCAGCCGGGTAACAGCTAATTAAAGTCACCAAATAAGGAGCCAAAAGCCTTAAATCTAAATCATTGTGACAAATCTCACACTATGGTGCATATGGTGCTTGATCTAGAACTCACATTTAGTATGAGACTCTAGAGCTTTTTTGCATCAGATCTCGGTGTAGCCGTACATTGAGTCTATTGGGAATTTCAGGGTTGCAACGTAATGCAAGAATCATATTTAAGGTTCCAACAAATCCACCCACTTGCAACTCTCTCTTTCTCTCTCTCTATCCCTCTCTTCCCGACTTTCTTCTGTTTGTCTTTCCTGATAATCAATTTTATATTTTTCCAATTGCTCCTTTTCACCCATTTCTTTGAAAAGTTAGTTTTTTGTTCCATCTTTTTTCAATCGCTTCATCCGCCTATAAGTTGAAGAAAGGTCCAATTCGTGAGCAGAAGATTCAGAGTGGAGAAGAGACATAGAAGGAAGATAGCAGAAAGATAAAAAAAGGAGGATGCAAACGAATCCTAAAATACTTTAGATGGCGAGAGAATAAAAAGATATTAAGGAACGAATAAAGAACGAATAAAGCATGTCATATCATATTTAAAAAAGTGAAAGCTGGAACTAGTGGAAAGAACTAAGTAAATATTAGTGTGTGTGTGGGTGGGTGTGTGTGGGTGGGTGAGTTGGGTGTGAGTGTCTTGATCCTGTGTTAAACAATTATGCAGGCTAAATAAATTTTCTTGAATGGTAATCAAGTATCTTTCCCAGACAAGGACACACACACACACACACACACACACACACACACACACACATTGAAGTGTTTTCAGTGGAAGCGTGACTGTGTGAACAGTGCTATTAATGGTCCTGGCTGGCAGCACCCCTGTGTGTGTGTGTGTGTGTGTGTGCGTGTGCGCGTGTGCGCGTGTGCGTGCGTGCGTGCGTGCGTGCGTGCGTGCGTGCGTGTGTGTGTGTATGTCAGCACTTCTTAAAACATCACATACGCAATTACATGCATTCATTCTTTACACACCTGCTGCAAAAGACATAACACTGCAGATTCAACGCCACACACACACACACACACACACACACACACATACACACACACACACACACACGGTAATCAGTATCAGGTGATAATAAAGAAAGACTAGCAATGTTGGTTGTACTGCTTGCCAAAGTATTCATAGTTTAAAATAATACTAAGCGTATTTGCATAAAAACAGAGGAAAATGTGTTAACTCTCATCCATGTTAAAGTGTGTTAGTAAGACGTGCTCAGGTATTAATTACATCAGTAAAATATTTGTATTTTATAGATGAGGGGAAGGAAGGAAGGAAGGAAGGAAGGAAGGAAGGAAGGAAGGAAGGAAGGAAGGAAGGAAGGAAGGTAAAATAAAAGTCACATTGAGGTATAAAAAATGGATAGGCCCGGATGCCTCACAGTAAGAAGGTTCCAGGATTCCGTGTAGGGGTCTTTCGTGTAGGTATGCAGTTTACATGTTCTTCCAGTGTTTGTGTGTGTGTGTGTGTGTGTGGGTGTGTGTGTGTGTTTACTTCAGGTTTCCTACCACAGTCTGTCTTTGTCTGAATGTGACCCTGGGATTGATTGGGAATCTGTCCAATGTGACCTCTGCCTAGACAGCAGATCCCCATGACTCTAATCAGGAATAAATGGTCTAAGCAGTGTATGAATGAATCAATGGAAGATTGAGTCATAATAAATAAAGATGGGAGTAAAAAATAGAGAAAAGAGAATTAGAGAATTGAAAAAAGGAAATTGAGAAATTTCAGCTTCAAGTTAATAGTGAATCAGGCTGAATAAGACACTTCAACGGAATACACTCCAAATACAATATACTCAGCCTAAAAGCCTGCAGTGTGTGTGTGTGTGTGTGTGTGTGTGTGTGTGTGTGTGTGTGTGTGTGTGTGTGTGTGTGTGTGTGTGTG
>JAOTRA010002668.1:0-10130 GCA_026260255.1 Pseudolaguvia tuberculata | reverse complement strand
ATATAAAACCTTTATTCATTCATTCATTCATTAATCTTCTTACCCGCTTCTTCCCGAATCCGGGGTCACGGGGTCTGCTGCGCCTATCCCAGCACACATAGGGCAAGAGGCGGAGGTACATCCTGGACGGGTCGTCCGTCCATCTCAGGATATATATATATAAATTCATATTTCAAGTACAACTTCTGATATTGTCTATTGTCTGCTTTATTTTTCTTGGAAGTCGTAGACTCTTCTGTCTCTTCAGTTTTCACTATTTCATTTCATTTTAAAGATCATTCTTTAATACATAAACTGGAAATAATTAATGACAATCAATATTAAATATATGCTGGTGTTGTGTCAGATTATTATTTTTCTTGTTTGATGAAAATATATTGAAATACTGGTGAATAACTTCCGATTACGTCCGTCACTTCCGTCTCGTGAACATTTACATAACTTCAAATATAAAACAAGATAAATGCTAAAACAGTTATTTAGAAGTAGAGACTTCAAAGCACTTTTGTCTCCTCATCTCTTATCCTCTGAATAAGGACTGGATATCCGCCAAGTGCTATAAATGTAGATGTAAAATAATGGCTATGACCATTATTTTACCTTGCATAGCTTCAGTTATTTTTTTCTGTTGATTGAGGTTCCATCTTATCCAACTTTTCATCACTTCATCATGTTCAGAGCACAGCCACTATTACTCTCAGTCTGACATACAAAGGACATTTTTTGCACGTCTTCCATGTTTCCACAGAACCGTCTGGGAGAACAGCAGAAGTGTTAAAAGGTGAAAGAGGTTGTTACAGAACTGCAATATTTTTGCAGTGTTCATGGTCTTCTTTCACATGTGGCTTTTTATAAATAGAAATCTTATCCTAGTATGTTTCACTGAAGAAGAAAGTGAATAGGTTGAGGAAATGTTAAATATTACATTTTATTACATATTATGTCTGTTAAATATTACATATATTTCCCAGTTTCGCTGATCACCACAAAAATGTATGTACAACTGATCCTGTAGGATGATCCAGTTGATTTAATATGCTGAAAAAGTGGATCATTTAAAGCATGCCCTTTTCACCCTAGCCTTTACTTACATATGACACATTCAGATAATCAGCTTGAAAAAGGAAATGGTTTTTGGTTTTTTTATTTAATATAAAAATGTTTTTATATTAAATGCAAAAATCTATTTTAGACATTACAATGTGTAAGCAAATAAAATTAGCAAATATATTTTGCATCACCACTTATTTCTGTTTGGCAGACATGAAAATTATTTCCTTATTTGAAACTGATACAAGCTGCTCAGGAGCAATGAGAGCTGGCTTCATGCTGGGAATTTAAGCAGACACAGTTTGCTGTATTTCAAAAAGAGAGAAAAAAAATGACCACTCATTGGACAACAGGGGGTCCTGTCTGGATCCGCTGAGGGTGAATACAAGCGTGGGTGAGTAGGTCACTAATGTAAAGAAAGTGTTGTTTGTTTTTGCTTGTTTTACAGAGACACAGATTCTCCATATGATGGCTGGAAAATGTTCAAAAACATTTAAAAGTATTTAAAGCACAATTGTAACGATAAAAAAAGATGATTATAACAAAAATGATTGTTACTAAGGAATAGATAATTTACTTTGATTAGCTGACCCATTTCTGTAAATTTTTGCCATAATGGCATAAGGCTTTCTGAAGGATTCAACAGTGGCAGCTAACTTATCTTCCAACTACTAAGCTGAAGAAGTTTCACCTCCCTGGTAAGATGTTGAGGAACCTCTACACTGCCTTAATTAAACCCATCCTCAAACCTTCAATTGGTCAAAGACAAGGCCAAGCAACTTGTCATTCTGTCTGCTGGTGTGATCGTCTACAGCTTTTCTACACCTGCAGGATCTGGAAACAGGCAATAAGGACCACAGTCGACCCCTCTCATCCTGGTCATCCACTCTTTTAACCCTCACTCTCTGGAAGAACATAGGACCTCACTCTACAAAAACAAATCTTGTCAACTTTAACTCAGTCTTTCATTGAACATAGCACAATCACCATAAGTTATCTTGTATATATTTGTAAATAGTATATATCTATTTTTTTGCTTTTGTTACTTTGTATTTTTGTATTAATAAATTCTGTGTCTGCATCTACACCAAGTTAAATTCCTTGTGTTGTAAAGTGGCCTTTACATTATTGCCCAGGTAGATAATTTGTAGCTGAACAGACACACATACAGTGGTGTGTGAAAGTGTTGGCCTCCTTCCTGATTTCCAATCTTTTTGCATGTTTGTCACATTCAGATCATCAAACAAATGGTTTTTATTAATATGGGAAATCAAAAGGTTTGCCCCCTTAACCTAAGAACTGGTTGGGCCACCCTTAGCAGCAACTACTGCAATCAAGCGTTTGCAATGAGTCTGTTACAGCACTGTGGAGGAATTTTGGTCCATAATTTTTGCAGAATTGATGCAATTCAGACACATTGAAGGGTTTTTGAGAATGAACCGCCTTTTCAAGGTGCACAGCATTTCAATTAGGATCCAGGTCTGGTCTTATCTAGGCCACTCCAAAGTCTTCATTATGTTTTTCTTCAGCCATTCAGAGGTGGAATTGCTGGTGTGTTTTGGATCATTGTCCTGCTGCAGAACCCAAGTTTGCTTCAGCTTGAGGTTACGAACAGATGGCCTGACAGCCATTCATGGTTCAATTTATCACAGCAAGTTTTCCCGGTCCTGAAGCAGCAAAACAGCCCTAGACCATCACACTACCACTACCATATTTTACTGTTGGTATGATGTTCTTTTTATGAAACTTTTATGCCAGATGTAATGTGACACAAACCTTCCAAAAAGTTCAAATGTCTAAAATTGTCTCATCAGTCGATTTTCCCAAAAGTCTTTCTAAGATGTTTTCTGGTAAAATTGAAATGAGCCTTTATGATCTTTTTGTTCAGCAGCAGTTTTTGTCTTGGAACTCTGCCATGCAGACCATTTTTGCCCAGTCTCTTTCTTATGGTGGAGTCATGAACAGTGACCGTAACTGTGGCAAGTGAGGCCTGCAATTCTTTGGATGTTGTTGTGGGGTCTTTTTTGACCTCTTGAATGAGTCGTTGCTGCGCTCTTAGGGGTAATTTTGGTCAGCTGGCCACTCCTGGGAAGGTTCTCCACTGTTTCATGTTTTTGCCATTTGTGGATAATGGCTCTCACTGTAGTTTGCTGGAGTCCCAAAGTTTTAGAAATGGCTTCATAACCTTTTCCAGATTGACAGATCTCAATTACTTTCTTTCTCATTTGTTTCTGAATTTCTTTGGATCTCGGTAAGATGTATAGCTTTTGAGGATCTTTTGGTCTACTTCAATTTGTCAGGCAGGTCCTATTTAAGAGATTTCTTGCTTGCAAACAGGTGAGGCAGGTGTGACAAACATGTAAAAAGATTGGAAATCAGGAAGGGGGCCAACACTTTTTCACACCACTGTATATGTTTTTTCATGCTAACTTATTTGTGCAGCTGGCAACTAATTTGTAAACTGGCTGCCAGCAACCTATTATTTTCATCCTATGTTATTCTCATCAGTGTTATACCTTTAGACTAAACTGATCACCATCCACACTTTCTCTCCTTTGTTACCGTGACCACTAGGATTTTCTAAGTCATTTGCTATCCTGCCAGTAACAATTTATTCTCCACTTCTCTTTATCCTAATCAACAATTACGCATAGCTTTACAGTCTCTTGACTCATAGTATCTTGTGTCTTTTTGAATGCTTCTTTTATGGTTGAGAGCAAACACTTCATTCATTCATTCATTCATTTATTTTCTTACCTGCTTATTCCCTATTTTGCTGGAGCCTATCCCCGTGCTCATAGCGCAAGAGGCAGGGGTACACCCTGGACAGTTTGCCAGTCCATTACAGGGCACACATAGACGAACAAACACACATACACACACATTCACTTCTATGGGCAATTTTGACTCACCAATAAACCTAATCTACATGTTTTTGGACAGTGAGAGGAAACCGGAGTACTCAGAGGAAACCCACACAGGTGCAGTGACAACTGGATCTTTGACATGGAGTCATTTTTGTTTATCATTGTATATCACTTGCTGGGTATATCAAACCTCAGTTTTAATTAGCATTTTTCAAGACTGCTGCTAAAGTGTCTGTTTTGCAGTAACTTTAAAGTGTAATATTTTTCATGAGGCTTACCATACCTTAAAATATGGTGTACAGTAATAGACGTTCTGTATACTGAACATTTTGGAGAGTCATACTTGTTATTTGAGTAAAAATATTATGTAATGACCTCTCAAAAGCTTTAACTTTTGATAACATTGTTTTGGCCAATAAGCTTGAAGGAGCCATTTCAAACCTCTCTGAGTAACATTTGCAAAACATAAAATAAACTCAGAGGTCTCTAATTGTTTGGCTATCACAAATAAAACAGAAACAATACCTTTTTTTCAACAAAAACAGACTAGTGAAGAAGGTATGTTAATCCTAATTGTCATATGTATAATATCAGTAGATCATTAGTGGCCAGCTAAGTTTCAGTAGCCTTGCAGTATACCCATGCTGGTTATGTTGGTACTTATTAGACTACAGAAGATTTTATATGATATATCAGATGCCCCAATTAGTCGAATGCAAGTTTGTGCACGTAAGGTATAAAATAATTGCTTTCAAATATTGGTCTCACCCTGGTTATGTTGGTCCCTCATCATGACCTTTTTAAATTGCTAGCTTATTCATAATAAAGTTATTTCCTAGCAGCAAAATATAGACAGAGGATATCAACACATGAATTAAGTCTGACAGTAAGTCTATGTGATATGTAAAAAAGGAACATTTAGTAGTATAAGAACTCATTTTACTCCAGTGGAAAAACATGATGCAATAGTGCACTATGGGGAATTAAATCAGTCCCATTCTCTTTAACAAATAAAATGATCATGTCATGAGAGTTTATACAAGATCAGCCTATCTGGTATCAGTTTAAGTATGGTGTACAGAGTGCTGCCATAAAAGCTAAGAAAATGATTCAACAATGACGCTGCTGAAAAACATGCTTCGACGTCTTAGATGAACAAAGCATCCTGATTCAAGATTCTCATAGAAATATTGACAAATCAGCCAAACAATTACACTTAACCACATAACTTTTGTGTTACTGGGTATTTTTGTAATAAACAATAAAATCTCATTCATCATAAAACTCTGATATATGGACAGCACAAGGTTACCATAAGAAAGTAGTTAAGAAACATTACAGAACAATACACTTCTTTTTTTCTGAAGCCTAGCTGAAGAGTTTGTGGTTAGCCATGATACAGCACGCATGACCAGAGTGGGTTAAGAACCCTGCCCATGGGCCCAACAGTAGCAGTTTGGTATTAGTGGGGTTTTCAAAATCTTAAGCAGCTATGATCACTTTATTCCTGTAGCTGAGAATGTTATCACCACAAAAACTGCTTCTGAGACTGTATGACAATATATATCAGATAACCTTGGACTTCAAAATACATTTTATCATACCCCTAGTATTTTAGACAATTATTAGAGACCTTAACTTCTGGCAGAAAAATCACAGACATAATGAGCATCCTGACCATTAGATACACCTTTTTCCAAATATTAATATAGATATTGAGATACTGATGTCTGGGACTGAAGTCTTATTGGATTTAATACATGTCAGACCAAAATTTTGTCTGACCAAATTTTAACACGATTGTATTCATCACCTGATTCATCAAGCTCATTCACATGTATGGGCTGCTTTCTGGTCCACCTGAGTTGACATCATGACGTACGCTAATACATATATTTATTTCCAAATATGAAAGACTTATAGGCTATTTTTTTCTGCTTACACAACTGTGGGTCATGTCGGAGCTGTCATATTGGAGAAAAAAATTAATTTGAGTTATTTGATACATGCAGGGGCGGCACGGTGGCCCAGTGGATAGCATGGTTGCCTCATAATAAGAAGATCCCAGATACATGCAGTGTAAAAGCGAAATTTTATGCAGTTTTGCATATTTGGCAGTGATTTCTGCAAACACATGCACACCTATAAAAGAAAGAGACTACATCTCAGAAGATCAAAAATATCCAGCAACACCAGTTGTGTAAAAGATATATGTAATAAAAAAATATACCTTTCCTTACATAATCTAGTATAAGTTTACAGTGTATGTACTATTTGTGTCATGCAGTGTCAACCTTCATACAGTGTAATAAATACACTGTTATCCTTCAGGCTTTTTCTTGGTTCTGTGTGGTGAGATATAATTCCATTGACAGTATTTTCTGTATCTGTAATATACATTAGCATTTCTTTAAGGAGCAGAATTCAAGCATATTAAGTGAAGTGAAGATGAAGGTGGTAATTAGCGACCTCAACCTTGCTGTGCGCAATCTCAGACATTGATGGTTGACACCTAAATTGCTGCGAAGTGCAGAGCAATTTCAGGTGCCCATGTCAGAGCAAGCTTATTCATGCAAAAGCTGCACGATGAGCTTTATATTCAAACAAAAGAGAACATAATAAGTGAGTGTAGATTATGACATAAATGTGGCAGCACAGCAAAAGATAGGTAGTGTGGAATACCTATAGGATATGACAGTTCTTCTCTTTCTCATAGGACAAAGCAGAAACCAAAGCGTAAAGCTTAAAAACATGGAAGTGTCTTGAATACAATAAAATGAAGGGGAAACACTTTTCTTAGTAAAGTGCGCTACACTACACATTGTTGTATTTTCCTTTCTATAGCACATCAAACACTTACTTAGTTGGGTAAGAGACGGACACAAAATGTGCAGTGCCTGAGAAACACAGATGAAAACCTGTAATATGTTCAAAATCCTCACATCTTCAAAAGAAGCCAAGACCGAGACCTTTGTGGTGCCCTGGCTAATGCCTGACCCTGGAATCTTCAATTGATTTATATCAGGACAGCTGTAGACGCTCTATGCACTTTTCACTTCAGTTGTCAACAGAAGAACACAGTGTACGAGATGGGCCTGAAACTCGATTCTCATGGGTTGAGTGGCATGTTTGCAAAGCTCAGGATATAGGTGATAATGCTCCATGAAACTAAGTTGAACGCTAGAAAAGGAATTTTAATGAACACCTAGTGGCACCCAGATGCTTAAATTGTTAGTGTGTTATGTTTTGCTAATCAAGTAAATAATTCTTAAAATCTAAAATCCTTGCATTACTTTTTAATTTATTTGTATAGTGTATTTATATTATTTTAAAAACATTTGGTAACAAATGCAATTTAAAATGTATCTAAGGACAAGATACTTTAATTAAATCATATCTAAGTAAAAGTAAAATTTTTAAAAGCTATTATAAAAAGTCGAAGTATACTAAAAACTACTAAAAATTACAGTAACATGGCTAAATTTAATTTGTTCATTTTCAGCACTGGCAATAAAAGTAGCTTCTCTTTTTTATTTGGCTGGAGCTGTGACCAGAAAGAGATAATAAATAATAAATAAATGTGCTGAGAAATGAAGAAATGTAAATATTTTTTTCACACTGTAAATTATTCCAGAGAACAGAAGGTCTTTTCACAATTGTGCGAGCAGACAAATACCTGAGAGCATGTAGTTTTAGACAAAGACATCTCACAGGTCAATCAACTGGCAACTTTATTGAACAGTTCCCATCAAAGACCAGCATCAACAACAACAGTGAAACGGATGCTAGACTTCTCACAAACTGGCCAATAAAAAGAATTGAATGCGATGGGCAAAAGAGCAAAGAATAGAAACATGTGTTGTGGACAGATGAGTCCATGTTTGGACATTAATAAAATGCAAAATGCTGGAAGAAGTCTCATGGTCTAGATGTGCTTTGGCAGAGGTAAATATAGAACATTTCTTGTGGAATAGACCTGGAACAAAAAAATACTGTCAAAAAGTTTTGATTTTGGAAATTCTATACCCTACTAAGCCACATAACTTGACTAAATGTTATCTAACAGTACAACCATGAATAACACATCACTATTTAGAGAATAAGTTAGCTGCAGTTTTATTCTCTGGAACTGAAAACTATAAAGCTGCTGTGCGAGCAGCTTGAGCATATGTTATGAAGGAAATGTAGATCAATTCTTATTGTGGGAGATGCTCCAGGAAGCATGGTATGAAATCTCATGATGCATAAAAGCTTGTACAGAAATGTATACTGTTCAATGTTGTTCAATTCTCTCTACAATAATGAAATTTATTCTGTTGTAATGTATTGTGTTATGTGGTGTGTTGTCTTGCCTTTTTTGGACAAGTTTCAATTCATGCATTTTATGTGAAGTCATAATATTATTCTTTAATCTTGTACTGCATTATGTAGCTTTGCGGTGCTGGAGGAACCTTGTTTTACTGTACATCACCGTCTCTCTAATGTGTATTGTATTTTAGCACTAGTAATGTACAAATGTTAGTAATATGTAATGTGGGTCACAGGTTTATGCGGGTGTCTATTCCAGCTGTCTAGGCCAAAAGGCATGGTCATCAGTCCATCACTAAACTCATACAAAAAGAAAACACAAATATGCTCACACTCACCCCTATGGGCAAATTACTAAAAAAACTAAAATAAATGTTTTTGGACTGTGAGAGGAAACTGGAGTACCCAGAGTAAACCCATGCAAGCAATGAGAAAAATACAAACTCCACAAAGAAAGATTCAGCATTATAAAATATTGTGTAAATTAGTAAATGTCAGAATTTAACATTTAATTGTGAACTGACTAAACAGTAGCCATAGCAAAACTATACACTAGCAACCAGCTCAGAAAATATTGTTAGGGAAAAACACAGGTACTAGAAAGTGAGAGACGGTTCACAGATAAACTCTTAGTGAGGTGATAAAGAATCATAGGTTTTTTCATCCCTAGGTTTTTTTAGAAAGCAGGTATCTTGTGGATTTCATTCAAGTGTCTCTCACCCTATGTGAGCTGGGATAGGCACCAGCAAACCCCTGTGACCCCGAATTAAGGAATAAGTGGGTAAGAAAATGAAGGGATGAATGAATGAATGAATGAATGAATGAATGAATGAATGAATGAATGAATGAATGAATGTGCATATTGCAAAATAGTTGTCTGTTACTATATACCACACAGGGTGGTTGGTGGAATTGAACAGAGGAAAAGGAATACAATGCCTTTTCATTGACTAAACATTTTTAGAAACGTTTCAACAACAAGCTACCTCAAATTGACATGTAGAAATATAGCACACAAGTGTTTCATTTAAACACTAATTTTTGCAATACAAAGATATATACACGTGTCTAATTGCTTCTTTAATTTTTTTTTAAGTTGGACATTTGCCAAGTCAGAGGCGATGCCAAGAGTTAAACAAGGTCTCATCTATGCATGGCAGAAATAGCATCCCAGCTGGGTAGGCAGCCTATAACATGAAACGTAAACTATAATAGCAACTTGTTTTCCAGCAGCAGCCCCAAAGACACACAGACCAGCTCCCTGTGTGCCAGAGCAGGCCTCTAGGGTCCTCTTACTCTCACCGTGTAGCCCCAGTGCCCTGTTCAGATTACGCTGCGTGGGAGGTCAGGAGAAAGCAGGAAAACTGGGACTATTATCCCCTTTTGACCCTGACAACACCTCTGGACTTGGCTGATCCATCAAACATATGTTCTCATTCCCACAGTACCTGTGCAAGCTCTTTCTCCTCTCTCTCTCTCTCTCTCTCTCTCTCTCTCTCCCTCTATTATTCACCCTCTCAGACACACACACACACACACATACACGGGTGTTTGACCTGGCGTGATTTTTTCATAACTTATTTTGCTTGACACAAAAAGCATAAGCAGTGTAACATATAGAATGTTTAATTGGGAGTAGAAGGAGGAAATTAATTTTACAACCAGCATAACTAAGGAAAGAAAAAAAGAAAACACATTATATGTTTCATATTGTTCCAGCATTACAATGATCCTGAGCACAAAACCCCTGACCTTCAGTATCACCAGTGCTCAGGACAAAGTCCTGATTTACCACCACAGAACTCAAATAGTGTATATATGGATGGATGGACAGACAGACAGACAGACAGATAGATAGATAGATAGATAGATAGATAGATAGATAGATAGATAGATAGATAGATA
>JAOTRA010002631.1:0-10134 GCA_026260255.1 Pseudolaguvia tuberculata | reverse complement strand
CACACACACACACACACACACACACACACACACACACACACACACACACACACACACACACACACACAGAGGAACTGTGAGTACATCCAATAGCACCAGCAGAAAGTGGGCCAAATTACATAACTGGAGAGCTGATCCACTAATACTCTCACCTCACAGCTGCATGATTGTCTCACACAAAGACACACACACACACACACACACACACACACACACACACACACACACACACACACACACACACACAGAAAATGTTTGCACTTGTCTAAAAGCCTATTGCTTGGCTTTCTTTCATTGTAAAAGCTTTTGGACACCTCGTCCACCAAATATTAACACACTCAAGAAGGTCCTGGGTTCAACTCCCAGGCCGAGAGTCTTTCTGTGCGGAGTTTGCATGTTTTACCATGGTCTTACTCCGGGTACTCTGGTTTCCTCGCACATGGTGATTGATTGGTGAGGCTAAACTACCTGTGAGTGTGTGTGTGTGTGTGTGTGTGTGTGTGTGTGTGTGTGTGTGTGTGGTTGTTCATTACACACAACTGTTATGAACTGCTGGCCTGTTCAGGATGTACCCCTGGCCTCCAGAAGACCCCCAAAACCCGGAATTTAGGGAATTAGCAGGCTAGAAGATGAATGAATGAAGTTATCCATACTGGAACAAAGGGACCATGTGGACATGGTTTAACATGAATGCTGGGAATTTACTGTGTGCTTATGATGCTGGTGACACGTCGAGCAGTGGATATATGAGCTCATCGAAATGCACAGTGATGCATGATGGTAATATTTGGTACCTGGAACACAGAGTTGTCTACAATGTGTTTGTAAGTTGTACATTATTCCATTGCTGAAAATAGGAAGCACTGTTCCAGCATGAGACTACCTCTGTACACATCCAGTTCCTGGTCTCCTTGAAGAAATGTTTGTCTCATGGAATCTCATCTATGAACTTTTGACCGTGCTGGGAGACTCAGCAAATCTTTTGGCAATGGCATGTGTTGATGTGACATCCTAGGAGTTGGACTGCCTGTGCAATTTCTATAGGCTTCCGGTGTGGACGCATGCTTTCCTCACATGAGTCCGCCTAACATTGTTATACTGATTGTCTTTTCCTTTCATCCATCAGACTCCACAGCTTCTGCCAGGATCTTAGCTTGCCTGGTAGACATATCAGCATGGATGATTGCTCACCAACAGAAACTGAACCTTTGTAAAACATTCCAGCTGACTCGTCTCCATGCCAAGACCTTGGAAAATTGACCACTGCTCACAGTCGTGGGATAACTCTGGACAGTTATCCTTTTCCTCACATGTTGCTTACACAACACAAATTTGTCCTCCATAACATCAGGAGGATTTGACCTTTCTTATCCACTTAGTTGTTTGTTCAGTCTCTTGTAATTTCCAAATTTCCAAACAAGGCTACTGTAACTCGCTCCTGGCAGGTCTACCTCTGAGAGCAATTTATCCTCTGCAGATGATTCAGAATGCAGCTGCACGAGTTGTTTTTAACATTCCAACGTTTTCACACGTCACATGATTGCTACGCTTACTCCCCTGGCTTCCAGTAGCTGCATGCATCAGATTCAAAACATTGATGCTTGTCTACAAAGTCAGGGTTTGGTTCCTGGTCTTTTTGTGAAGAGTTTGCCGATTTTCTCCAGGTAATCCGGTTTCCTTCCACAGACCAAAAACATGTACATTAGGTTAATGAATGATTCTAAATTGCCCATAGTAGAGTGTGTGTGCAGTTGTAGTTGTTCATCTATGTGTGGCCCAGCGATTGACTGGCAACCACTGCCTTTCACATTATGTGTTCCGGGATAGGGTCCACCAAACCCTGTCACCATGATTTCGGGAATAAGTGGGTTAAAAGATAAATGAATGAATGAATGAATGATATGCAAGATATCCATGCTACTCTTAACAGTTTTTTGTGGAAGTTACACTGTGATTTGTGATCTATTGTATCAGTATTAAGCTGTTTTTGTACAGCTTTCTATTGCTCTGGACAAGAGCGTCTGGGTTGTCTAATTATTTCCCCACTGTATATAGTATACATTCATTCATCTTTGAACCTGCTTATTCCCTACTTTGGGTCATGGGGGTCTGCTGGAGCCTATACCAGCACACATAGGGTAAGAGACAGGAGAACACCCTGGACAGTTGCCAGTCCGTCACAGGGAACACTTTTACAAACAACCACTTACACACTCACGTTCATTCCTATGGACAATTTAGAATCACCAATTAACCTGAAGTACATGTATATAGACTGTAGGAGGAAACCAGAGTACCCAGAGAAAACCCCCACAATTGCAGAAAGAACATTAACTCCGAGCATTAAGACCCTGGCCCGGAAATTGGACCCTGAACTACACCACCGTGCCGCCCCTTGCCTGTTATTAATACCATTAAAACTAAAAGGGCTCAAACTGATTAACAACCCCTTCTTAACCAAATCAATATTCCAGAACCTCCACTGACGTAATTATATACCCCAGGAACCTTTTCAAACAGGGTCTATTTATAAAGCCAGATATGTGGTGAAGAGATAGTTAATGTGGTCCCTTTTTCCCTTACAGACTTCAATTAGACACGAAACTGATGGTATCCAGATGTTAACCTAACTCTGAATATAAGTAACCTACAGTAAGTGATGGACGTTCAGAGTCCTCAGCTAAACTGCAGAAATGATACATAGAATAGGGGACAACGGAGTGGTTAGTACTGTGGCATTAAAGGAAGAGGTTCCAGAGGTCGAATCCTGGGCAGGTGTCTTTCTGTGTGGAGTTTGCATGTTCTCTCTGGTACTCTGGTTTCCTCCACAAAACCTCCTCCTAAAATATGTATGTTAGGTTAAGTATGTGTGAAGTACTAATATAATATTGCGATGAAATTGGGCATTAGAGGGTAATTCTGGGAAGGGATGTTTGTATGCCTTGAAAGGGTTTCGATCCAGAAGATCGCAAGGTGGCGTAGTGGTTAGCATGGTCTCCTCACAATAAGAAGGTCCTGGGTTTCAATTTCCGGCCAAGGGGTCAGGGTCTGTGCGGCACTACGCTGCTGCATAGCCTCCAAGAACATATTTGGATTTGAATAAAATATCCTGAATTTAAATGATGACATCACTTCCTACTTTAGTTTCCACAGCAGGATGATTGATTACTGCCTCCAAAGATTGAATAGAACATACAGTGTGTAAAGCCAGCAAGCCTCAAGCTGTGGCTGTCAGAAACGTTCACACTTGGAAACATTATGGCGGTTGGTGAGGTCTATAATAAATACTGCATCAATGAAGTCTACTCATGATCTGAGTATTCATCATAAACAAAGGTGATGCTTAATGATCACAGTCATGTTTTTCTGAACATTCATTTATTCAGTCAATCATCTTCTAACCCGTATACACCGTAATTCCAGACAGGAGCTGTGCTGGTGTAAAAGATGATGGTCTACCTTTACTGTTGCCCATTAAACAAGCTAAAAAATGCATGCTTTCATTCATTCATTCATTCATTCATTCATTCATTCATTCATTCATCTTCAGTCAGGATAGTCTGCTTAAGCCTATCCCAGTGCACATAAGTCACCAGTCTATCATAAGGCTACAAAACAGACCAACAACCACGCACACACAAACACACCCTCCTATTAGAAAACTAACCTAATGTCCCTATTTTTGGACTGTGGGAGGAAACCAGAGTACCTGGAGAAAACCCACACAAACACATGGAGAAAATGCAAACTCGTCATAGAAAGACCCCTGGTCTGGGAATCGAACCCGGGACCTTCTTGTTGTAATACAGCCGTGATGACCACTACATCACTGTGCCACCTTCTGCCAGGACATATGATTGGACCAAAAAATAGAACCTCAGTGCTGCCAACAGAAACTCTACGAAATGGAGAGAATAAACAGTCGTGAAATAAATCAATGCAATTTATTCCGTTTTGTAACATAGGTCGTCTGCTAATAGTGTTTAAAGCAGCAGACTCTTGCTGGGCCGAACTGCACACCACTGTTTAATGCAACGTAAACTATGTCTATGACTATGTAATGTTGAGTACTTTTTAAGTGTATATTGAATTCCAGAATGCCGGCGCTACATGCTTTCCATGCTTTAGTCACACCCTTTCTAATTCTAGTCAGCATAGCTTTGGCAGCAATGTCTATATCCAGTACAACTTAATTATAGAAGCGAAGGAATGAACTATGTTGCTGTGAACACTGGGCTTAACCGTGTACTTGGCTGCACATGTAGATTTAAGCATGAGGTTTTTTTTTCTTACTTATGTCTTTATTACTTTTTAATGAGTCTATTTTATTTTTTCAGGACGGTGGAATGTTACATGTGTAATGGTTGTGCTACAATTGAGTCAGGAGTATGAGTTCCCTCATAGCTTGTGGAGTCACAGATTTACACCATGTGGCCAAATGATGCCGCAACAACACTCGTATGTGGACCATTCCTCGACTATGCGGAATGCATTGAAATTTGAAGGGCAGATGCAGTAATGCATGGCAAGCTTTTTTGCTGGACACCAAATGACCACACTAATAATCTCGCAATTAAATGTGTCTGTCCAAAAGAGGCTGAAAATGTACACCAACTTTGAGCGGCGCGGTGGCAAAGTGGTTAGCACAATCGCTTCGCAACAAGAAGGTCCCGGGTTCCGAGCAGGGAGTCTTTCTCTGCAGAGTTTGCATGTACTCTGGATACTCTGGTTTCTTCCCACAGTCCAGAAACATGTACATTAGGTTGATTAGTATACCCCTGCCTATTGCCCTATATGCGCTGGGATAAGCTCTAGCAGACCCCTGTGATCCAGAATTAGGGAATAAGTGGGTTAGAAGATGAATGAATAAATGACTGAATGGCCTGTTTTCCCTTAGTGTTTCATTTTATTTAATTAATTTGCCTTTGTGGCAAGAGAATTAGTAACATAATGTTTATAGAAACCGTTGCTTGCACCTGTTCATGGGTGGGACATGTTGTCCTCAATGTTGATGGCTTAGATGTCACTGGTGTGCAGTCAGGAGCCAGCAAGGTCTTTTCTACTGGCCTAAACACTATCAGAAGCTCATTCATTCATTCATTCATTCATTCATTCATTCATTCATTCATTCATTCATTCATTCATTCATTCATTCATCTTCTAACCCGATATTCCCTAATACCCGATCCCCCTAACAGGGGTCGGCTGGAGCCTTTCTGAGGCGCACATAGGGCAAGAGACGGGTACACCCTGGACAGATCTTCAGTCCATTACAGGGCCACACACAGACGAACAAACACACACTCCCCTATGATCCTATAGGCAATTTAGAATCACCAATCAACCTAATGCACATGTGTTTGGACTGTGGGTGGAAACTGGAGTACCTGGAGGAAACCACACAAGCAACCATCCACCAAGCCACCACTAAATTCTAATAATTCTTTTATTAAATTGTATTCATTCATTAGCAACAGTTTATTCTCTTCAGTTGATAGTGTTGCTTCCAGGTCGTGTATGTGGGTGTTTTTTTTAACCAAGCAGAACCCGCCTGATGTAGCTCTGATGGTATTAAGATGTGTATTAGTTATGTAAGTCCCCACTGAAGACCTAGGTACAAAATGTCCTTACAGGGCCAAATGATGACACCTGGCTTAGAGCGTCTCCAGAACTGCAGCTTATGTGTCTTGGTCTGCAGTGATCAGTATCCAACAGAGGAGGTCCAAAGATTAACAGTAGTAAATTTGAGACAGAGTCATGGTGGTCAAGGGTCATACAGAGCGACTAAGTCTGCCCTCAGCAATCTGATCCATCAGATGTAACTCAAATTTTCTGTGCACATAGGGCAAGACGAAGGGGTACACACTGGACAATTTTTTTTTCTTTTTTTACAACTGAGCAGTTGTGGGTTAAGGACCTTGCTCAAGGGCCCACAGTGGTTGCTTGGTGGAGGTGGAAATCAAACCCCAGTCTTTCTGGTATTAGTCCAACACCTTAAACACTAGGCTACCACTTCCCCTACACTACCCTATTACACTTTGAACTTACAGAATTATAATGTAAAAGAATACAATAAGAAGGTCTTGGGTTGGCTTGTTCTCCCTGCGCTTGCGTGGGTTTCCTCCCACAGTCCAAAAAACATGAACATTAGCGGGTAAGAAGATGAATGAATAAATAAACGAACAAAAATAAACGAATTACGAATGAGGAACCCAGAAGGAAATAACTACTAAATATTTAACCAATAAACACAACTTTGGCTGTCAGAGCTTCAGTCAACCTCCGACTGTCAAACTTTCCACTCTTTTTTTTTTTTTTTTTAAATGAATGCTTTGAGGCAGGTGAGGCCAAAAAAATATTGAAAAAAAAAAACCAAGGACAGGTGAACATACAGAGGAAACTTCTATACGTCGGTCGAACCTATAGAATCTGTTTTTCTAAGTCAGTCCTGTTTTGGGAAAAAACCATTTCTGGGGTCATAGTTTCCTACTCCTCATCCTTTACTCGAGTACGGAAGAATTTGTAAAAGTGTGTGGACTTGCCCTCTTACAGGCTTACACGCAACCATCTTTATCCTTATTCCAAGTATGCGTTGAATTTTTGAAGAACATAACTTGCGGTGACGTTTAACACTTTAAACATGGGTGTGCCACATTCTAAAGCAATAAAAAAAAAGATGGCATGAAACCTTCATTCCAGCAAGAGATTTGTTATATATAAGCCAGAAAAACGACAGACGAAGTATTACATTTCATCCTGTAACTTCGAACAACAGCATTTTTCCTCCTAGATTTCATAGATTTCATCAAGACTGGATTTAATCGACAGTCTGGTCCCTTGGTACATTTTTAAAGCGGTTCATTCCAGGTGATTCACTTGTCCCGTCAAGAACATTCCACTTTTGGCACACACAAAAAAAATTCTTCATCCTTGTTTTTGCACAATGTTTTGAGTAATTGCCTCTGTTTGGATGCCAATGGTTGACTTTTCAGCCAGTTGGTTTGTTTTGAACAGTCCGTATCCGTCGGCCATCGTCTGTTACATTTTTAATAAAGTGAAGTGACTCAGCTACACTGGCAGCCTCATAAACCCATGACAGAATTTTTGCAGGTGGTTTCCTATAAAATATTAGCAGTGCTTGTCTACTTTAATGCATTTACTGAATAATTTGCAGATAATCTGTTGCCAGACAACTTCTAACCCGCTTATTCCCTAATTTGGTCTAATTATTCACTGGGAGTCTGCTGGAGACTATCTCAGCACCCATAGGGCAAAAGGCAGGGGTATCCCCTGGACAGGTCGCTAGTTCGTCACTGTGGGAGGAAACCAGAGTAAACCCATGCAAGAGCGTCGAGAACATGCATAAAGACACCTTGACCGGGAATTGAACCCGGCACCTTTTTAAATTTCCTAATTTTGTGAAAAAACTGAAGGTAGTGTGGGGATAATAAATGATTAATGCTATCCAAAATGATAATAAATCCAATAAAAGTATGTAATAATTATAAGCAATCATAATCATCTCACAACCAAAAGGACACAGGTTCAATTCCAGGGTAAGTGGTCTTTCCTTGCATTGTATGTGTTCCCCACTGTGTGGGTTTTCTCTGGGTACTCCAGTTTCCTTTCCACAGTCCAAAAACATGTACATTAGGTTGATTGGTGATTCTAAATTGCCCATAGGAGTAGTTGTTTGTCTATGTGTGGCCCTGAGATGGACTGGCAACCTGTCCAGGTTGTACCCCTTGACCCCTTTCACCATGTTCGCTGGGATAGGCTCCAGTGGACCGCTGTGACCCAAAATTTGGGAATAATTCTTTGCACAGAAAGATCCCTACACCGGAACCTACGCCACTGTGCTATCTTCATTTTTTTTTTATTTTAATACAAATATTTTTCACAATAAATATCTCTCATTCCCATACATGTTATACTGAGTCTTTTTATAGTAATGATGGCTTCCATAATCGTGTCGTTGAGTCTGAAAGCTTTATTGGTGGACAACGATGGAATTGAGGAAAGGTTGAAAATCAGTCCACAGTCTGCTTGTGGAATAAAGAATTGGCGCCTTTGGATGGTGTTTTGGTGGATACTGGACTAATAAGCATTGAAGAAGGTAACAAACATTTGGTATACCTTTGTGTCCAATTCTAATGAATTACAATTGATCGAACATGTGTATGGGTCTTTTCTTTTCCCAATACCTGATGGCATTGTTTTACCTGCTCTTGACCTCGGACATACTTCCAGTCTGTCGGATGTGTTCGGCTCTATTAGGAAAGCCTCCTAAAAACAAACTCACACATTCCTGTGGCCGGCCTCTCCATGCTCAGCTCACTCTTAAAACTCCATTACAAGGGCATTCCCCCGATGTCTGCTTCCGAGACGACTCTCCTGAGACTACCTTAGTGAGCTGTGTTTATTGTGAGTCTCACTCGCATGCTTATAATCCATTCTGCTAAGTTGATATATATGTGCTTAAACAGGAAACCAAAACATTTGTGGATTCCCCACGGCTACCAAAAATGCACCAAATGATTAATTCTTACAATGGCCCTTATTATACCAAGGTTAGCATAAAGCATTGACCAAAATAATTCTCCTAAATAATTGATAACAAGCAAGCAATACATTTCGTTTCCCGATATTAAATCTGGCGGCTGTATCTGGAGGTCAGATGGTTTAACGAGTCAGAAGTTAATTTAAGCCAGAGCTGGGGTTAAATGTTTTCTAATTAACGCAAATAATAGTGTCCATGTTACTGCGGGAACCTGCCTGACTAAGAATCAGGCATTGTTAGGAACTTTCACAGTTTATATAAAGCCAGAATAAAAATAAAGTCCTTCAGAAACACAGAATGTTTCTAAATGTTCCTTATATAAGTTGGGCCACCAAAAAGCCACCAAATTGGTGTACTTTTAGAATGACATGGGGACGTAGTATTAGTTAACACGGTTGCCTTAGAGCGAAGGGATTGTGGGTCTTTCTGTGTGGAGTTCTTCTCCCTGCGCTTGCATGGGTTTTCTGCGGATACTCTAGTTTCCTCCCACAGTCCAAAAATACGTACATTAGGTTGATTGGTGGTGATTCTAAATTGCCCCTGAGGGTGAGTGTGTGTGTGTGTGTGTGTGTGTGTGGTTGTTTGTCTATGTGTGGCCCTGAGATGGACTGGTGGCCTATCCTGCATGTACCCCTGCTTCTTGCTCTATGTGCACTGGGATAGGCTCCTGGACTGTGGGAGAAAACCTGAGTACCCAGAGGGGAGAACATGTAAACTCTGCACAGAAGACCCACGGGCAAGGAATCAAACCCGGGAACTTCTTGTTGTGAGACAACCATGCTGACCACTACGCCACCGCACCACATAAAATGACAAATTTAATAAGTCAAATTACATTATTGTGTAAGTTGACACACACAAACGACCCCCCCCCCACCCACCACCACACACACACAGACAGGCCAAATGCTTTGTTAAGGGCTGCGTTAGTTCCACTGCATTTAAATGGTTCACATTCCTTGTGCGACCCATTCATCAGTCTTTATGCCAGACACTAAATTGAGGTTAAGCACCTTGGTCAAAGGCTCTTAACAGCGGCCCCTGAGGGATTTAGGGGAAATTCTGGTCTGCAGTCAACAATAAAACCATAACATGTGCTGATTTTTGGCGTGTGTTAAAATCTGCTCCGGAGTGATCATAAAAATAAAACGAGATGGTCAAGTGTTTACCAATTTAGCAGAAAATGTGAACATAAAGGGTTAAAGTAGACAAACAGGAACCCTGTCACATGGTAGACCCCTTTAATTGAATTTAATTCAGTTCAACTCATTTTTATTTCTTTTGTGTTTCTAACAATGGACGTTGTTTCAAAGCTGCTTTACACCGAATGCCACCAGAAAAACCAGAAAAACGCCACCGATTACACACAATATATAGAGAGAAAGGGGGATAGAGTGAAAGAGTGATGGTGGGATAGAGGGAATGGGATAGGAAGAGATAGAGAAAAAGGAGGCTAAAGAGAGTGATAGAGAGAAAGAAGGCCTCCCACAGTCCAAAAATATGTACATTAGGTTGATTGGTGATTCTAAATTGCCCATAGGAGTGTGTGTGTGTGTGTGTGTGTGTGTGTGTGT
>JAOTRA010002611.1:0-10134 GCA_026260255.1 Pseudolaguvia tuberculata | reverse complement strand
TGGTTGTTTGTCTATGTGTTGCCCTGAGATGGACTGGCGACCCGTCCAGGGTGTACTCCTGCCTCTCGCCCTATGTGTGCTGGGATAGGCGCAGCAGGCCCCCGTGACCCCGGATTCGTGAATAAGCGGGCAAGAAGATGAATGAATGAATGCCACAGTGTGTGCTCGGCATATTGTTTTATTTTGTTTGCGTGTTCACCCCCGTTTCACTGTATATATAGTTATCTGCACTCTCACTTGTGCAAATAAACGTTCACCCTTCACTGCATCATGGATCCTGCTTTCTTCTCTGGACTCATGTCGTTACAGTTGGACTACCTTTTGCTTTGATTACGGCATGCATTTGCTGTGGCATTGTTTCGCTAAGCTTCTGCAATTTCACAAGATTTATAACCATCAAGTGCTGCATAAAATATTCAACAAGATCTTGCATTGATGATGGTACAGTTAAACTGCTGCGCAAAACCTGAACTCTTCCCTGAACCTCATTCTCAATTAGTGGGATGAATCCTGGCATCGTCATCTTGGAATATGCCATGCCATCAGGGAAGACAAAATCCATTGATGGAATAGCCTGGTCATTCAGTATATACAAAACCAACTCTCTCCCCTGCCCGACACACCAAACAAAATTCCCGACAAAAAAATGGGAAGATAGGCCGGCACCTGAAAAAGAGACCCACAAAAATCAGTAAAAAAGGAAAACAAGAGAAAAAATACCCAAAAACAAACAAACAAAAAAAAACCCTCCTCGTAGTCAGCCCACAGTACATAAAAATAACAGGAGGGTACAGGACCCTGTACATTCCATAAACGTAGTGGGGTGTGGTCGGGGCAAGGCTTCCAATCCACCGTAAGGACATGATGCGGTTCCTCAGTCTCGCCCGCGGGTAACTCGGACAAAGACGTAGGGAACACTTAGGACCGTGTAGGGAAACCGGAAGGCCACGGAGGGAATCCAGAAGGCTACGGAAGGAAACCAGAAGGTCATGGAGGAAACCCAGGAAGGACACGAGGGAATGCAGGAAGGAAAGGAGATAGCCCAGGAAGGACAGAAGAGAACCCTGGAGGGACAGGAGGACCCTCTGAAAACTCAGGAGGGACCAATGCGGCATTGAAACGGTCTGGAGTGGCCAAAGGGAACTCCAAAGGGAACTCACGAGGGACCAAAGGGACCGAGGGGGGCTCACAAAGGACTGAGGGGGGCTCATGAGGGACCAAGTGGGCTCACGAGCAATAGGGACCATAGGGGACTCCGAGGAACCAAAGGGACCAAAGGAAACTCTGAGGGAACCGAAGGTAACTCAGAGGACACCAAAGGGACCAAAGAAAACTCAGAGGGGACCAAAGTGACCGAATGAAACTCTGAGGGGACCGAAGGAAACTCTGAGTGGACCAAAGGGACCGAAGGAAACTCTGAGGGGACCGAAGGGAACTCTGAAGGATCCGGAGAGGCCGGAAGGGCCTGAGAGTTCTCTGGAGGGGCCAAAGGGGCCTGAAAGACCTCTGGAGGAGCAAAAGGGGCCTGAGAGACCTCTGGAGGGGCCAAAGGTGCCTGAGAGACAGCTGGATATGGCGAAGGGGCAGAGGGGAACCTTGTGTGGACCGAAGGGGATGCGAGGGACTTTGAGGGGACCGAAGGGGACGCAAGGGACTCTGAGGGGATCGAAGGGGAGGCAAGGAAGTCTGAGGGTACCGAAGGGGATGCGGGGAACTCTGAGGGGGCCAAGAGGGACTCAGAAGGTAAAGAAAGGAACACAAAAGGTATCACAGGGGACTCAAAAAGAAGCACAGGGGACTCAAAATCAAAAGACAGCATAGACAAAGGTTCTGGTGAAGACGAAGATAAAGACGAAGATGAAGACAAGGATGAAGACTCTGATGCAGTTGAAAACGAAGATAAAGGCGAAGATGAAGATGAACATGAATGCGAAGATGCAGGCGAGGATAAAGACTCTGATGCAGATGAAGACGAAGATGATGGCAAAGATGAAGATGAAGGCGAAGACGTAGATGAGGATGAAGATGAAGATGTAGATGAGGATGAAGACTCAACTGGAGGTGCAGGAGGAGACGAAACCTCAGGTGCAGGAGGAGACAAAACCTCAGGTGCAGGAGGAGACGAAGAGGGCTCAAATGCAGACGCCGAGGGCTCAGGCGAAAACACAGAGGGCTCAGGCGAAAACGCAGAGGGCTCTGATTAAGGCGCAGAGAGCTCTGGCGAACGCTTTCTTAGCCGAAGGTGTCCCTTTGCAGGACCCATAAATCCAGCTTGCTTACGGGGCCCCAGCTACGTATCTAGAACCTGAGACACCAGGCGGGGTCGTGGTACTAGGGCAGCCTCAACCACCTCGAAGGAACCCCTGTAAAAGACAGCTGGACAGAAAACCCCATTAACGCACGGTGAGTCGAAGTCTTCCATACTGCCGTTAATCCGGGCCACCTTAACCAGTGTGACCTCCTCCTCGGTGTTGGGGGTAAACACCTTCAGTAGCTGGAGAGGAGGAAGTCAACATCCCAGTTAAGACGCATATTAATGTCTTAAACCGCGGCCACCGCATCCAGCGCTTTCTCTTCCAAACGCAAAAAAACAAACAAGCACTTCTTGCGGGATGAAGAAAAAGCGTGCGGGTAGCATGAAAAATTATTCCGGCATTGTGCCACAAACTGAGAACACCTAACGGGATCACTGTCAAATTTCCCAGGTTGTTCAGCTGGCGAAGGCGGGGCTAACAAACGTGCAGGCAGTGGGGCTAGCGGGGGGGCCAACGCAGAGAGAAAACCCCACTGCGCGAGTACCGCTGGATCCTTATTAGGCGAGTCATTCTGTAAGGAACTTCTAAGAGTAGGATCCATAATGCTGGTATTCGTTTAATAAATAATATAAATCAAAACAGAAACCAAAAGTAAACACGGGAGCACACACACACGGAGGAAACTGCTGAAACGAAAAGAACATAAGGCTACGTCAAACTAAGCTAAACTTTAATGTCCGTGGCAGGAACCACAAAACTAAGCTTAGAGGTGCAAGCATAAATTGTCATGCCCTGCCTGGATGTCGCCGCTGCCCCGCCCACCGCCAGACCGGAGTTTCGCTCTCGCTCACGCCTTCGCTCTTCGCACACCTGATCAGCATTTCCGCTAGAATTATGGCCCTTTAAATAGCGGGGTTTGTCCCCTACTTCCTCGCTCGATTATCGTCCTACTCACCGTTGTCTTGCGTTATCCAGCTCATTGAAATTTTTCTGAATCTTGATATCTTGCCTTATTAGTTTGTTTCTGTATTTTTGATCCCGTAAATCCTGTTCTTGATTTTTGACCTTTTCCTTGCTTTCTTTTTGCCCGCTTCCTAATTTTTGCTGCTTGCCTTTTTGCCTCTCCTAAGTTTATTCCTCTGGAGTTTTTTTTGGCTTTCGTATTTTTTTAGATTCCGCTCACGCTCTCTTCCGTTTCCTCTCTTCCTGTTTGGTTTTTTTGCTTTCTCCTCCCTCCGCTATTTTTCCGCTTAGTTTTCATTTTCCACTTATATTGTGGTTCGCGGTTCCTTCGTTTCTTACCCGTTTTCGCTTCTCGCGCTCTATTTTTGGTTCCCACCCGTTATCGGTCTTTTCGCACCTGTTTTTGGTTTTCTCAATAATTCTTCTACCTTCTTGATTCCTCCTCTTTCCTGTCACTCGGCGTTTGGGTTCTCTGTTCCTGTCTTTCCCCTTTTCCCTTCGTGACATAAATAAAGTCCAAAGCTGTCCTCATGCGTTGCTCTCATAGGGGCGGAAGTCCGTACACAGAAACAATGACTCGTAACACGCATATCTGCGTGTCGCTTTAAATAATGCGTCATCGCCCTAAAGCCATTTTGTTTCCAGGACGACGATGCTACGGGAGGGGGCGTGGCATAAAGGGCTTCCTTACAGCCTCACTGATTAGTGTTTTTTTTAAGGCTATCCAGCTGTTCAGTTCCAATGTCTTGAGTCCCTGAGTTCTATTTTTGTTTTGTTTTTTATTTGATTTCACCAAATGTTGAATACTGATCATGATCATTTAGGATAATTTTTCCAGCCACATTTCTTCCTCAAACAGGATGGGTTCCCAAAATCCTTCCATTATTTAATAATCTGTTGGCCAGTTCTTAGCCCAATGTTACTAGTTTCTGCAAGCTCCTTAGATGTTTTCTCTAAAACTAACTATATTTTCCTCGACCACAGGATGTGTATTTTCACATGATTGTTTAAAAAATGAGAAGCAACTCATTGCACCAGTTGGGGTTAAATAACTTATTGCCAGCTGAAAATTAATTACCCATGCTGTAATTATTCAGTACCTATTTGCTTAGTTAAATCCAGGTGGCATTTTTTTGGCCAAGCAGTGTATGATATAATTTAATAAATGAGTTAAAATACCATTTGTTTAATAAGATGAAACATATTTTATAGTTTTTTATTTAATTTATATTTTACGCTTAACCAACGTAGATTACTGCGAGAAAAGTTTGAAATAAATGCCAAAATTACCAACGCATGTTCACAACTCATGTGTCTAGGCTGCTTATTTTGGCTCTACTGTCCACCATAGAAGAAATTTTATTCATTTAGGCCAGTAGGCCAAAAACTGATCCTCTATCAAAGCTTGTGCTGCGAACAGATTGATCGAGATTCTATGACAGATGAGTTTGGCTGGCTGTTTTTCTGTGCTCTCCAGACACATAGAAAAATATGTGATACCGTTTTCTGCAGTTTGCACCGAATTGTGCCAACATATATGCTGCAGAAACATTGATTTGACAGGCCTCAGGGAGCCACATATGTTTTCAATGGCTGCTATTCCAGAAGCAGTTTGCTTAGTACAGTCAACAGAAAGACAGGCTACTGGGTAAGAATGTGGAGAATTAGATTTCCAGTTCGACCGTGTGACATTATTTTGGAAAAAAACATGAAAATGTTCTAAAAAATCAAAACAGATGGATGTAAAACAATATTTTTGTTCCACACCTTTGGTGGTAATTTTTTAGAGGGCATTTCTTAGGCAGACTGGGGAGCAAAACCCACAGCTTGACCCAAATGCAGGATTGACGGTTTTAACATGAACGGTCTTTAATGTTGGTAAAAAAAGAAACAATACACGAGAACAAGATTTTCCTTAACATGAACCTGACTTAACTAGACATGACTTGAGGTAAGGTTGTCACGCCCTCCTCGCTGACAAGTGTCTCCGGCGTGCTGCCGGTCTCATTGCTATGTGCTGATTACACATGCTTCATAAGCCGGCAGCATCTCTCCTAGGGTTGTTGGATCACTGCTCGATTTTCCCCTTTTTTTTCTGATTCTTGTCTCGTCTAGAAAGTTTTGATCTTGTTTCATCTCGCCTCGTCAAGTCTAGTCTGTAATCTGGTATCTAGAATCTTGATCTAGTGTTCTTGTTCTTGTTTTTTGTTATTATTAATTTTGAATAAAATGGACATTTTCAACCCACCAGTCCTGCGTTTGGGTCCACAATTACAGGGCAAGGGACTGGGATGAGAACTGAGACAGAGAGAGGGACGAGAACCGAGACAGAGGACGTGAAACGAGAGAGCAAGGAATGACAAGCAGGACAGAGTGAGGAAGAGAGCAGAACAAATACCGAATGAGGGATGAGAGCAGAGACAGAAAGAGGGAGAGGGATACAAACAGAAAAAGTAAGGAACGAGAACCACAAAAATCTTTTTATAGCCTAACCCTGCTTTACATTTCTCTACAACTTTATCGCTGACCTGTCTGGTATGTTCCTTGGACTTCATTATGCTGTTTGCTCCCCAATATTCTCTTAACAAACCACAGAGGCCATCACAGAACAGCTGTATTTGTACTGAGATTAAATTACACACAGGTAGACTATTTTGTCATTAGATCAGCATATGATCGCTCAGGCACTAATCAGACTTGTGAAGGCAATTTGTCAGGTCCTCCTCTCAGTTGAGCATCTCCAGCCCGCTGCCGGTGTGCAGCGGAGTATCGTTTAGCGCTGATTCACCGACGTTATAAGCCGGTGTTTTTTCCCTTATGGCCGTTGAATCATTTTTGCTTTTTCCTGAATTCATGTTTCTAGTCAAGTCAAGTCAAGTTCATGTTCATGTTCATGTCCACGTCTCGTTCTCGTCTCGTCTCGTTCCTGCCTTTTTTTCTTTTACGGTATTTTCTTTTGTTACGTTCGTGTGTATTTTTATTTTCTTTTTGCCTTTTTTTTTCTCTTTGAATAAATGAAGTAATTTGACTCGCCAATCCTGCGTGTGGGTGCACTTTTCATTCCCGATCCTGCCCCCCCTCGCACTCTGACAGAATGATCCAACCAAGTTCGCAACCAGCGGATTGGCGGCAGCCCCCCCATCGCATTCCCACGGAGATATGACGGCCGTCGCAGAGAGTGTTGTAAATTTGTGCGGGAGTACGCGGCATTTTTTTTTAGCGCAGCCACATGATTACACCATGCCCAGGAGCAAGTGTGGGCTGGTGTTTGTTAGCTTAACGGGGAGGGCACTGGACTGTGTGGCCCAAGCCTGGGACGAGGACCAACGTCTCAGGGAGGTCCTCCTCTACCTCTTGGCGTATCTCCTCGTTACATGTGACTTCCTCACCCCAGTGGAGGCCCTGGTCTTTCAGGCCCGCCCAGAGATGGGCCTTTTGGGGTCAGAGGTGGTCGAGGAGCGTCTGCCGGGTCCGAAGGTGGTTGAGGAGCGTCTGCCTGGTCCGGAGGTGGTCAAGGAGCGTCTGCCTGGTCCAGAGGTGGTCGAGGAGCGTCTGCCTGGTCCGGAGGTGGTTGAGGAGCGTCTGCCTGGTCCGGAGGAGGCTGGGAAGCCTCTGTCTGCTCCTGAGGAGGCTGAGAAGCCTCTGTCTGCTCCTGAGGAGGCTAGGAAGCCTCCCTCTGTTCCTGTTGAGGAGGCTAGGAAACCCCTCTCTGTTCCTGTCGAGGAGGCTAGGAAGCCCCTCTCTGTTCTTGTTGAGTAGGCTAGGAAGCCCCTCTCTGTTCCTGTCGAGAAGGCTAGGAAGCCCCTCTCTGTTCCTGTCGAGGAGACCAGGAGTCCTCGTCCTGTTCCTGTCACAGAGGCCAGGAGGCCTCGTCCTGTTCCTGTCACAGAGGCCAGGAGGCCTCGTCCTGTTCCTGTCACGGAGGCCAGGAGGCCTCGTTCTGTTCCTGTCACGGAGGCCAGGAGGCCTTGCCGCGTTCTTGTCATGGAGGATAGGAAGCCTTGTCGCTATCCCACCCTTTCTGGGTATAGGATTACTCATGGACCGGGACCCCCAATGTTTCCCTCTGTATTTCCTGGCTGAGTATTTATTTTCTCTTTTCTTGTTTGATGTTTAGTTTTGCTTAAAGCCTCAGCCTCAGGGTTTTTTTTATTCAATTAATTTGGTTGCCCTCATGTGTTTGTTTAGGTCTAGTTTATTTTTTATTGTGTCATGTTTCTCCCTTGTCTCATCATATGTCATGTTCCCTTTTCACTTCATGTCTAGTCAGGTCATGTTCCCCCTTTCACGTCATGTCAAGTCAGGTCATGTTCCCCCTTTCATGTCATGTCAAGTCAGGTCATGTTCCCCCTTTCACATCATGTCAAATCAGGTCATGTTCCCCCTTTCACGTCATGTCAAGTTCCCCCTTTCACATCATGTCAAGTCAGGTCATGTTCCCCTTTTCACGTCAAGTCAGGTCATGTTCCCCTTTTCAAGTCAAGTCAGGTCATGTCTGGTCTTTTTCCACCTTCACGTCATGTCTGGTCCTTTTCCCCCTTCACGTCATGTCTGGTCCTTTTCCCCCTTCACATCATGTCTGGTCCTTTTCCCCCTTCATGTCATGTCAGGTCTTTTTTCCCCTTCACGTCATCAGGTTCATGTCAGGTCTTTTTCCCCCCTTCACGTCATGTCAGGTTCATGTCAGTTCTTTTTCCCCCCTTCACGTCATGTCAGGTCTTTTTAGGTCTTTTTCCCCCTTCACGTCATGTCAGGTTCATGTCAGGGCTTTTTCCCTCTTCACGTCATGTCAGGTTCATGTCAGGTCTTTTCCCCCCTTCACGTCATGTCAGGTTCATGTCAGGTCTTTTTTCCCCTTCACGTCATGTCAGGTTCATGTCAGGTCTTTTTACCCCTTCACGTCATGTCAGGTTCATGTCAGGTCTTTTTCCCCTTCACGTCATGTCAGGTTCATGTCAGGTCTTTTTCCCCCTTCACTTCATGTCAGGTTCATGTCAGGTCTTTTTCCCCCTTCACATCATGTCAGGTTCATGTTAGGTCTTTTCCCCCCTTCACGTCATGTCAGGTTTACCCTTCATGTCACGTCATGTCAGGTCAGGTCCCCCCTTTTTTTCATTCAGTCATGTCCCGGCAAGTCAGGTTTTTCCCCCCTTTTCTCAGTCATGTCAGGTCAGATTTCCCCCCCTGTCTCGTCAGGTCAGGTCCCCTTTTCTCGTCAGGTCCCCCTTTCTCGTCATGTCAGGTCAGGTCCCCCTTTCATGTCAGGTCAGGTTCCCCTTTCACGTCAGGTCAGGTCATGTTCCCCTTTTACGTCAGGTCAGGTTCCCCCTTCTCGTCACATCAGGTCAGGTTCCCCGTTTCACGTAATACCCTGGTTCTCGGCTTTGCTCCTCTTTCTCCTGGAGGGGTCCCTCGGGGAACGCCTGGAGGCGTTCATAGAGGGGAGAGTACTGTCACTTACTCCTCTCAGTTGCGCGTCTCCAGCTAAAAGATACTAAAAGATATTTTATACAATTATTTTGCAGACTGCAAAGACAAAATAATTATACATAATAAAAAAATTTTATTTTGTAATACAAACACAGACTAAACATTAGCATGAAAAATGATAGATGCAGATCCTTGGTGGAGGTAGAGGGACCCTCATCGTCATCGACATCCCCCGCACTGTCCTGTAAATTTTTAAACAAAAAAGGTCTACCAAACAGAAACCAAAAGATCTAAAGATAATCATCACTTACAACAGTGTGGGGATGCAGGAGGGTCCTATAATACAAAATGGTAATACAAAAAAACAAAAAGGTAATCAATGTATATCTAACAAACACCTCATAAGAAAATGTAAGACTACTGTTAAAATGATTGCAGCATACAGCATATGCATTAATGTAAAAGTGTTGGTTTAATTTATTAAACATTGCTACACAGTGAATTCATCAATATATCATGAGTAATAATGTAATATACCTACATTTGACTAAGGCACTTGTGTTGGTAGCAGAATCTGACGAACTGCCTCTTGGAATGCCATCAATTACAAATCGCCCTTTATTAAGGGACAGTGCCAACTCTTCAGCCGGGGTGAGGGAAGGTGGAGGTAGACCCCCAACTGTTTTACGGACCTCAGCCTTTTTTCTATTGGCTATATTGAAAACAATATTGAATTACATAAAAGATTAGTAAATTGTTTTTGATAATAAAATATTACCTTGTTGGAGAATGTTTTTCTGCTTTCAGAAGTAGAACATCTGATTTAACAAGCACATAGAGTAGTGGGGATAAAAGGGACGGCCCTTGCCTGGCTCAGGTCCTATTTAACATACCGCTATCAGTTTGTAGATTTAAATGGCGACCACTCAACGTTCTCACGCCTTAAGTATGGTGTTCTCCAGGGCTCGGTGCTCGGTCCGCTACTTTTCTCATTATATATCCTCCCACTCGGGAACTTAATCCGTAAGCATGATGTGAACTTCCACTGTTATGCTGATGACACACAGCTGTACATTTCAGCTCGACCAGATGCAAAACGTTGGTTAGATAAAATCGAATTATGTATTAATGACATTAGAAACTGGATGTTAAGCAACTTCCTGCTGTTAATCCAGAAGTTCTTTTGCAAGGACCGCCGGTAGCCAGAGATAAGTTTTTTGATCTTACTAACATTAGATGGACTGTCTGTAGCATCAAGTGCAACAGTCAGAGACTTGGGTGTGATCTTAGCTCCCAGTCTTTCATCCATCCATCCATCCATCCATTTTCTTGCCCGCTTATTCCCGAATCCAGGGTCACAGGGGTCTGCTGCGCCTATCCCAGCACACATAGGGCGAGAGGCAGGGGTTCACCCTGGACGGGTCGCCAGTCCATCTCAGGGCAACACATAGACAAACAACCATTCACACACACATTCACGCCTATG
>JAOTRA010002603.1:0-10134 GCA_026260255.1 Pseudolaguvia tuberculata | reverse complement strand
AAACGAGGTGTCGTACAGATTACAATTACCAGCGCATATGCATATCAACCCCACTTTCCATGTCTCTCTCCTCAAGCTATACGTACCGGCCGGAGGTCCCGTCATCTCGCAGCCTGTACCCCCGGCTCCCATCGAGTTGGATGATGGAACCGCCTACACTGTGCGGGAGATACTTAGTTCCAGGAGACAGAGTGGAGGTTTTCAGTACTTAGTGGATTGGGAATGCTACGGCCCAGAGGAGCAGTCCTGGGTGCGCGCGTCCGACATCCTCGATCCCCTCTTCTACACGATTTTCACGTTCGTCATCCGACCCTCCCAGGGCTGCGCCCAAGGGGCCGCCCTAGAAGACCGCCAGGAGGCGTTTCTAGGGGGGGTACTGTGAGGACTATGCCCTTGGAGGACCGCCTGCAGAGGGCGCCCTCGCCCGAATTCTAGTGATCCATCCCACGGCGGCCATTTTGGGCGTGGCCGCCTATATAAGCAGGTGGCCTTCAAGTGCTTATTGCGAGGTATTGTTGCCCTAGGCCTTGCTAAGCGTTTCTGTATATCTATCTTTGAGACTTTTGGATTATTGACCTATTTATGTGTTTTGACTTCTCTTTGGACTGCCCTTCTGGATTTGTTTGCCCTCCTCTTTACACGTTACACTTTCTCTTTCTCTCTTTCTATAATAATTCTCTTGTTGTGACATAGATGATTGTTGGCTGACTAACTAGTAGGATGTAAAATAACTGAATCAGTTGAGATAAGAGGACAAATGCCACATGAACAGTATAGATGAACAATCTGGCAGCTGTGTGCTAAGGTATATGTGCGTCTTATAATCAGTGTGCCTTATCGTGCGGAAAATACGGTAATGAGAAGAACTCCTAAAGTGACACTAGTTATTGTGGATCTGACTGAATGAAAATAAAATAATAAAATATGATAATCATATGAATAACATAAAATACATAAAATATGGGTAAAAAAATGTAAACTGTTCTGCACTGCATTACATAACCGCTCGGTGATTAAATGTTGAGGTCATGGTCATGGTCATGTGTGTTCTGTCTCTCATATTCTAATTTCTTCTCCCTCTTTGAGCCTACCAGGAGGACCACCAATCTCATTATACAGATCATAACAGAAACTACATTGTTTATTAAAACATCGTTTAGTTTTAAGTATAAGGACATTGAATACTACTCATAAAATTAATTTATTTATTTCCAACAATTTACAAACTGTAATAAAGTGAATGTAACACAGCACTATCAAGGTCTATGAATAATTATAGAAAAAAAGGTTACCAGAGGTTATGGAACCAAGCATAGTGGTTAAGGTGTGGGACTGATACCAGTAAGACTGCGGTTCCTTGCTCCACCAAGTCACCACTGTCGGCACCTGAGGAAGGCCCTTAACCGACAATTGCTCAGTTGTACAAAAAAAGATGAAATGTAAGTCACTCCGTCTGACAAATGCTGAAATTTCATGCAGTATATAAATCCTTCTGGGAAAAAATGAACCACTTATATGCTTTTATTTTATTTTATTTATTTATTGATAAAACACAGAGAACGAATAACACATAACAAGGAACATGTAGGATCAATACAGAAAATAGAAAAACACTTAACACAAACAGAAGAAACTAACTATTCATATTATCTAAATGAATTGCGGATATTTCGTCCAGTAAACACAGTGATTGAGACATTGGGATGTGATTGATAGTGATTCAATGACATTTTGCCAAAACATTTGGATTGGAGTACAATACCAAACGGCGTGTGTGTGTGTGTGTCTGTCTGTGGTATTTTGGGTACAGTATGAACATGTTTCTGAAGTGATACCCATTTTAAACATTTTTTGTCTAGTTAGGTGCGATCTGTGAAGTACCTTGTACTGTATAAGTTGCAAGTTGGGATATTTTGTCATGAAATAAATATTTTTGCAGATCTGTGTCCAGAAATCAGCATCAGGGACGATAACTAGGTCTAATTCCCATTTCGTATTTGGTAAACTTATTGTGTTGTTCGATTTTGTTATTATTTTATATATTTTAGAGAGAAGATTTTTGGAGGAACATATATTAATTAGCATTGAAATCAATGGTGAAAAGTTGAGATTAACAGTCCGAAAATTGATTTTAGTTGTAAATATTCCAGAAAATAATTTTTCCCTATGCTATATCTCTGGACCAGGTATGAAAAGGACGCCAGACTATTACTATGAACGATCTGTTGAAGTTTTGTGATGCCCTTTTCAGCCCAAGTTTGCATGTTAAGTGGCTTTTAATTCTTGGGGTCTTATTTTTCTAGCAAAATTTGGTAATAATGGAGTCCAGAGATTTAAACCAACTGAGGGTGGGTTGTACTGGAATCATTGAAAATAAATAGTTTAGTTTAGGAAGTAATGTCATTTTAATTGCTGATATTCTGCCCATAATGGATAGTGGTAAGATCATCTATCGCTGGATCATTCTTTTAAGTAATGGGGTGAAATTAAAACTAACTAAGTCTGACAACCAATTGGAAACATTAAATCCTATATATGTAATGTGACTGGTGCAAAGAGGGATAGGTGATATTTGGGATGTACCATCCAAGCTTTTATGGTTTAAGGAGAGAACAGATGATTTACCTTAATTGATTGAATATTCAGAAATATGAGAGAATGAATCAATAAGCTTAATAGTTTCTTGTAATGATGATGGAGGGTCTTGTAAACACAGTAGTATGTCATCTGCATAAAGACTGATTTTGTGCTATATGTTTAATGTTTGAATTCCTTTAATGTAACTGTTTTGATGTATGGCTGCTGCCAATGGTTCAATAAAAATGGTGAATAATGAGGGTGAGAGTGGGCATCCTTGTCTAGTACCCCGGTGCAATGTGAAGCTACGTGATGTTATTCCATTTGTGATAACAGTGGCTGAAGGTGATGTATATAAAATTTTAATCCAATTTATAAACTCCCCAAAACCAAATTTCTCCAAAGTGGAAAACAGGAATTTCCAGTTTACCCTATCAAATGCTTTCTCTGCGTCCAAAGTGACTATAATAGTATTTTCTTTTTGATTTGAACAAAAATGCATAAGGTTGAATAGCCTGTGTGTGTTGGTGGATGCTAGTCTTCCTTTAATGAAACCGGTTTGATCTGGATGTATTAAAGACGATATGACCTTGTCTATTCTAAAGGCTAATGCTGTAAGAGCTGAGGCTCCAGAGGAGGTCCGAATATTAATGAATCACTTCCTGGTTGAGTCAATTAGGCGTGGGCTTCCTATTTAAGCAGGTGGCCTCCTGGAGTCTAAGTATTTTTGCCATAGGCCTTTATCGAGCAGTGTAGTACTATTGACTTTTGGATACCACTTTGGGTTTATGAACTTTGGATTACGGACTTTTATTATTCTTCTGCTTAACGATTTGGATACTGTTTGCCATAGCCTTCTTCCCCATTTCCCAAATAAATATCTATTCTGTTCTACTGCATCCTGGATTCTGCTGATTACTCACATTCTGCCCGGTTACAAATGCTTTGGTGATGATTTTAATGTCAGGTTTGATCAGCGAGATAGGACGATAACTTGATGCTAATTTGGGATCTTTGTTTGGTTTGAGAAGAAGTGAAATTGTAACTGTATTCATGCTGGTTGGGAATTTTAATTCTTGTTTTGACTCACTTAGCATTCTGAAAAAGACTGGTGATAAAGTAGACCAAATGTGTTTATAGAATTCAGCGGGAAATTCAATCGGGACCTGGTGCTTTATTATTAGGCATATGTTGTAGTGCTGTATAAAGTTTATGTGGTGTTATGGGTGATTCAAGGCTGTCTTTTTGGTGTTCAGTTGTGTCAGATTAATACTATTAAGAAAAGATTTGATGTCATTCTGAATTGGGTCTTTTTCAGTTGAATATAGTTTGCTATAGAAATTTTTAAAGATTTTATTAATTTCATTAATTAATATATGCTTTTTTTAATATTCTCTGCCATCATATCAAGCTCCCTTTCCTTTTCCCTTTTAATGCTACATCTGATACAACTTATGATTCTCATGCCACCCTCATTTTTAGCTATTTTCCAACAAATTATTCAAACAATTCAAATATTTATTTGGTTTACAGCCTGTGTGTGTTTTGCAGTGTAGGATTACAAATTTATAAAATGTTAATTCTAAGTTCTAGTGCAATGGTATACAAGCTGAAAAGTATCTAAATTGGGTTTTACATTTTAAAGTGTAGATGGTGACATTCTAAGAAGCTGAAGTGGTGGTTAAGGTGTTGGCCTAGTACCAGAAAGACCACCTCCACCAAGCAATAACTGTGGGCCCTTGAGCAAGGTCCTTAACCCACAAATGCTCAGTTGTAAAAAAGAGACCAAATGTAAGTTGCTCTGGATAAGAGCGTCTGCCAAATGACTAACTGTAACTGTAACTGAAGTCTGACAGCCCGGGTGTCGGAGACATTGACCTTTTGTCTTAATGTACTTCCTGACCACCAGGTTCACGGGTGGATGCTAATTTCAAAGCCAGGATTTGCCTTTGTCTTGGCTGTACTGTCAGACTGATTGGATTAGCATCTATGCATTTGAAAGACACTGTTATGTTATGCTTTGTTTGGAGTGTTTCCATCTCTGTCTAAACCCTTCTCTTTTAATGGTATATAACTACTGTGCTTGATCTATAGCCTGACTTTGACTACAGTGACACGCAGCGAGTTCTCAATAAAGAGTAACTTCTGCTGGAAAGATATCCCAACGTCTCCTGGTCTCTGTTTTGACAAGAAAGCAAACGTTTTAAACAGTGTTGGGGGTTTCAATCTCCACCTCCACCAAAACAACCACTGTGGGCCCTTAAACAAGGCCCTTAACCCACATTTTCTCAGTTTTAAAAAAAGAAGATCAAATGTAAGTCACTCTAGATAAGAGCGCCTGTCAAATGCCTAACTGCAACTGTAACTGGAAAGATATCCCAACGTCTCCTGGTTTCTGCTTTGACAAGAAAACCAAAGTTTTCAACAGCAGTCATTAGTGAAACTCAGAGGGTGTTAGAGCATGAGCCCAGTGTGCATAAAGCCCTCACTCTGCCAGCCAGTAGCTGTAAGCAGACTAAACCACGCCTCCTTGTTTAGCGTTACTGTCCTGGATGTGGTTACCAGGATGATGACTCATTATTTAAGGCGACACGCCGGTATGCGCGGCAGGGATGATTTAAGTATGATCAAGGCATAAAGGTTTGCTAAAGTTTTGCTGCGTTCAGGAAATCTTCGTATCAATAGAATCTCGGCCAGCTCTTGTATATGCTCTTGTCTTGTATAGTTCTACTTTGCATATTTTTGTGTTTAAGTCTAAGTTTTGGTTTTCGGTTATCACTGTAAATAAAGCTTCACTGCACAATGGAACCGGCCATATTCGGTATGTTCACATTGCTACAGATGTCTTCAGTGTCTTTAGCACCTTTGTCTTCAGTGTCTTTGCCGGAGCTGCCTTCAGCTTCAGCTTCACTGGGGCCCCTTTTAGTGCCTTCAGAGTCCCCTTTAGCACATTCAGAGTCCCCTTTAGCGATTTCAGAGTCCCCTTCAGCGGCACCTAATGTTTCGCCAGTGCCGCCTGGGGAACCTACTGCCTTGCCTGCGGACTGTTTTCTGGCAGGGGCCAAGGTAGAGACTGTAAATTTTGTCTGTTTCCTAGTACCACCTGTTAATGTTTTTGTCTTTGGTTCTTTTGCTGATCCCCTTCACCCTGTTCACCCCAGTATTTTGTTGTTTTGTTGTCTCCTTTTTTAACTGCGTATTTTATCTTTCCTTGGTTCTCTCTGTCCCCTTCTGCAGTTCCTCGGCTGGTCTGTATCCATTTCTTGCTCTGGTTTCTATATTTTATTGCATTCTCTGGCCTTTTCTTTGTTTCATTTGTTTTCCCTGTTTCAGTTGCCCACTGCGGCCTGACCTTTTCTGACTAATTGTTTCTCCTGTCTGTCCCCCTCTCTCAGTTCCAGCCCTGTCCATGCCCCTGTTGTGTTTCTGTTTCTAAGTTTGCTTCTGTCTGGTTTTGTTTCTTTCTCCTATTCTGCACCATTCCTGTAAACGCCCTCCGCGCCATTCCTGGGTCTTTTCCTGGGTTTAGATTTTTTTTGGTATAGTTTATGTAAGTTTTGTAAATCTGTATGTATTTTGACCTGTTTCAGCTTTGGTTCTGTTTATCTAGTAGAATATATGTTTTGTTTGCTAGGGCATTGCCCTAGGGGATGCCAGGAAGCATTCTTTATAGAGGGATGTGGTTGCCAGGGCGATGACACATTATTTAAGGCGACGCGCCAGTGAGTGCGGTGCAGATGATTGGGGTGAACAGGGCAAAGGGGATCAGCAAAACAACCAAAGACAAAAACATTAACAGGTGGTACTGGGGAACAGACAACGTTTACATTCTCTACCTTGGCCACTGCCAGAAAACTGTCTGCAGTATGTTCACATCCCTACAGTAGTTCTTCATCTTCTCTCAATCAAAAAAATGTCTAAATCTTGTCACAGTACTGGTGTATCTGCCCCATGGTGGTTTTATACCTGTGTTTCAGTTTGCCTTTTTATATTGGATGTCATAGTTTGGCTTATGGTCCAGTTTATACTTTACGTGTTCGTGTATTTTGTTTTCAATGCACTTGCATTAAACCAACCTCTGCGACTTGACCAATTGCATAAATGTTTTAATTGCTAGCAAGATAAATTGACAGACAATGGTGATGTTGGTGAAGGAAACAGAGTTTATGAGTATGTGATGGGTAGGTATGGCCGTAAGGAGAGGAATGTGGAATGGCAGCTGGTGGTAGATTTTGCTGGTGGTAGAAGAGGATGGAGATGGCAGTGGTTAACACATATTCTAAGAAGAAGGAAGAGTATAGGGTGATGTATAAGAGTGGAAGAAGTTGCACACAGGTAGACTATATTTTGTGCAGGAGATGTAACCTGACAGAGATTAGGGACTGTAAGGTGGTTGCAGGGGAAAGTGTAGCTAAACAGCATCGGATGGTTGTCTGTAGGATGGCTTTGGAGGTTAGGAAGAAGAGAGAGAGAGAGGACAGAAAAGAGAATAAGATTGTGGAAGCTGAAGGGCGAAGACTGTAGTGTAAGATTAAGGGAGAGACAGAGCTGGAAATGATGTACTGCAAGTTAGAGCAATAAAGGATACAGATGGAAATGTGTTGGCTAGTGATAAGAGTGTGTTGAGAAAGTAGTGAAAGTATTTTGAACAGCTGATGAAGGAGGAGAATGAGAGAGAGAAGGTTTGATGATGTGCTAGTCATGGTTTGTCCATAACAAACACAATGTTTGAGCATAAGGATGTCTATCAGTGCACATGGCACCAGGGCCCCCTAGATTGGAGGTCAATGATCGACTTTGTAGTTTTATCATCTGATCTCCAACCATATGTCTTGGACACTCTGGGAAGAGGGGCTGTGCTGTCAACTGATCACCATCTGGTGGTGAGTTGGATCTGATGGCGGGGGAGGAAGCTGGACAGGCTTTGCAAGCACAAACATATTGTAAGGGGCTGCTGGGAACGTCTGGCCCCTGTTAAAAGGAACTTCAACTCTTAGCTCCGGCGAGCTATAACCGGATACTGAGGGAGGCTGGAGATATTCTCCACCTCCATTGTTGATGCAGCTGTCCTGAGCTGTGTTCTTAAAGTCTCTGGTGCTTTTAAAGGCAGCAACCCCAGACCCCGTACTGGAAGCCAAAAGTAAGGAATGTAGTCAGGCTGAAAAGAGTCCTATCGAGCCTGGTTGGCTTGTGGGACCCCTGAAGCAGCTCAGGGTTACCGGCAGGCCAAACGGACTGCAGCACGGGTGCTTGCAGAGGCAAAAACTCGGGTCTGAGAGGAGTTCGGTGAGGCCATGCAGAATGACTATTGATCGAAATCAAAGAGATTCTGGGAAACAGTCTGACGAATCAGGGAGAAAAACAGTGCTCTTCCAACACTGTTTACAGTGGTGGTGGAGATCTGCTTGCTTCAACTGTGGACATTGTTGGGTGGTGAAAAGAACACTTTGAGGATCTCCTCAATAACATCAACACCACCACCACATCTTCCTTTGAGGAAAGAGAGATGGGGGCTCAGATGTGGACTGATCCATCACCTAAGCTGAAGTCACTGAGGTAGTCAAAAAGCTCCTTGGTGGTAAGGCACCAGGGGTGGATGAGGTCCGCCCAAAGTATCCTAAGTCTTGAAAGTATATGTCAGGGTACTGGAGAGGAGAATAGGTCCGATAGTCGAACCTCGGATTCAGGATGAACAATTTGATTTTCTTCTTGGCCATGGAACACTGGACCAGCTTTATACCTTCTTCAGGATAATGGAGGGTTCATGGGAGTTTGCCCAACCAGTCTACATGTGTTTTGTGGATCTGGAAAAGGCTTTCAACCGTGTCCCTTGTAATGTCCTGTGGGAGGTGCTCTGGGAGTATGGAGTCCGGGGCTCTTTGTTAAGGGTTAACTGGTACCTGTATGACCAGAGTAGAAGCTTGGTTCACATTGCCAGCAATAAGTCAAACTTGTTCCCAGTGCGTGTTGGACTATGTCAAGGCTGCCCTTTATCACCGGTCCTGTTCATTATCTTTATGGACTGGATATCTAGCTGCAGCCAGGGTCAGGAGGGAGTCAGGTTTTGGGACCACGGGATTTCATCTCTGCTTTTTGCATATGATGTTGTCCTGTTGGCTCCATTAAGCCAGGACCTTCAGCATGCACTGGGGCAGTTTGCTGCCAAGTATAACACAACTGGGATGAGAATGAGCACCTCCAAATCAGTGACCATGGTTCTCAGTCGATAAAGGATGAAGGGTTCAGGTTGGTGTTGTAATCTTGCCTCAAGTGGAGGAGTTTAAGTATCTCAGGATCTTGTTCACGAGCGAGGGAAGAATGGTGCGAGAAATCGACACGAGAATTGGTGCATCTTCTGCAGTAATGCGATCGATGTACCGATCAGTTGTTGTGAAGAAAGAGCTGAGCTCTCAATTTACCAGTCAATCTACGCTCCTACTCTCAACTATGGCTATGTGCTTTGGGTCATGACCGAAAGGATAAAATCCCGTTACAGGCGGCTAAAATGAGTTTCCTGCAGGGTGGCTGGGCACTCCCTTAGAGACAGGGTAAGGAGCTTGGTTATCCAGGAAGAGCTCAGAATAAAGCCACTGCTCCTCCACATCGAGAGAAGACAGCTGAGTTGGTTCGGGCATCTGTCTTGGATGCCTCACAGACGCCTCGCAGGTGTTTCGGGCATATCCTGCTGGGAGGAGGCCCCGAGGAAGAGAGATGTTTGGGCATCAATGCTTGGACTGCTGCCTTCGCAACCCGGTCCTGGATATGCGGTCAGAAGATGATGATAATGATGATTTTTAAGAATAAGGGACATGTGCAAGTTTACTGATGGAAGCTAGGCTAATGGAAGTGGTGAGCTGTGAGCAACAGTATGGTTTCATACCAAGGAAAAGTACTACAGATACAATATTTGCTTTGATGATGTTGATGGAGAAGTATAGATAAGTTCAGGAGAAGTTGCATTGTGTGTTTGTGAATCTGGAGAAATCGTACAACAAGGTTCAGAGAAAGGATTTGTGGTATTGTATGAGGAAGTCAGGTGTAGCAGAGAAGTATGTGAGGGTGGTGCAGGACATGTATGACAGTGTGACAGCAGTGAGGTGTGGTAGAAATGTCAGACTGTTTCAAGGTGAAGGTGGGATTGCATCAAGGATCTAAGCCTTTTCTTGTTTGCAGTTGTGATGGCCAAGATGAGGTCAGAAAGGAGTCTCCATGGACAATGATGTTTGCAGATGATATTATGATTTGTTGTGAGAATAGTGAACAGAAGAAGAGCAGAGAAGAATCTGGAAAGGTAGAGGCACACACTGGAGAGAAGAGGAATGAAAGTCAGTAGGAGTAAGACTGAGTACATGTGTGTGAATAAGAGAGAAGGCAATGGAGTGGTGAGGTTGCTGGGAGAAGTGGTAGTGAATGTGGAAGAATTTAAGTACCTGGGTGAACATTACATAGTAATGGAGTGTGTGTTAGATAAGTTCAATTAAATTTTATTTGTATAGCGCTTTTTACAATAGTTATTGCCTCAAAGCAGCTTTACAGAATGAATGATAAACAGATGAA
>JAOTRA010002594.1:0-10135 GCA_026260255.1 Pseudolaguvia tuberculata | reverse complement strand
TATATATAATTCAAATTTTATAAAACTATAATTTTAATAAATAGATAGATATGCCAAACTATAGTGTTTTCTGTGCATACTTTAATGCAACAGTATCTTCAGCTCCTTTATCTGACCTTCTCTTGGTTCTAAATGTGCTATACTGCTTCTCCCCGACTTCTGCGTAGTGGAAAAAGTGAGACCCACCCGTTTTACTCCCCTGCTCTTTAAGAAGTGTTCAGGCCTCTGACACAGAGACCTGTTTTTGGCCCTTGTTCTTTTTTTCCAGTCCTTCAGTAGGCACACGCATGCACACACACACACTCTCTCTCTCATTTACTCTCATTCTCGTCTTGCACACACTTCCAGACTTATTCAGTTCCAAGTGGTTTCTAGAGCTCTTCTGTCCAATGTGTACTTTGTCAAAGGCCTTATAGCGGCTCCTCAGAAATGTGACTAGTGCTTCCGTTTCCTGGTGCTTGGTGCATTTACTGCTGCATGAAGGCAGACGTTTTCCTAGCAGTCAGGGTGGTCCTTAAAGTGCACAGTAAAAGTGAAAGTATTAGGATTCCCTGTTTTTACAGAGTAGCACTTTTACCCTGCGCCCTTGCTGCCATTTATGTCAGCATATCTGTCATAGCTGCCCACATGCCATTGGGTTATAAGTGTCAGGCTTATTTGGAGGTGAATTTTGCTTCTCTGCTCCAGTTCTACTACAGGAGTTGTTGTCACTGTGCCTCACAAGCAATAGGAGGAGGTATGGCTTTGCCTTAGATCTACTAAAAATGAAAGTACCTAGTGCTTCATTTACAATTAAGGGGTGTGGATTCTGTGCGTCTGTTTCAATTAGGAACAAAGTGATGAGACCATTACACTTTAATATGCAATAAAGTTGGCATGGCATCTGTACCTTATTTGAAAATAAGGAAGTGTTGGCTTTTTCAGTAAGTGCTAGTAAAAAAGGTGTGATGCCTGTAGACAAACCGACATGGCCTTTCTGGCTGTCAGTCTCAGCCACCTTTTGAAGGGGCACATCGTATAATACCAGAGACAGTGTTATTATGTCACACTGACACATGCTTTATGTTATCCTTGTAAAAGAAAATGAATACCACTAGTGGAACAATTCTTAAAGCCTCCCTCCCCAGAAGACCATCACTTAGGTAATTTTGCTGTCAGAGGAGCATAGCGCTTCCTCATTGATCTTGGGAGAAACTAATTTTTCAGGACTTGCTCCGTTTGGCTTCAGGGTGGTCTTTTTTTCTCTGAAATCTTAACCTGTGTTCATCTTTCAGGATTGGAGTATAATAATGAGTAGTTTTACACTGGCTCTGATGAGAAACATTTGCTTTGATGCTGGGCCGTATTCAACATGTGATGGGAGTGCAGCTGCTGCTCTTGCCTGGGCCAACAGTCAAAATGTGTTAGGACAGCACATCTTCAGAGTTCTTGTACTAACCTAATTCCAAAAAAGTTGGGACACCTGTACAAATTGTGAATAAAAACAGAATTCAATGAAGTGGAAGTTTTAGACTAAAATATATCTAACATGGGACAGGTAGCAATAAGAGGCCGGAAAAGTTAAATGTACATATAAGAATCAGCTGGAGGACCAATTTGCAACTTCTTAGCTCATTTGGCAACATGATTGATTATAAAAAGACTCTCTCATAGTGGCAGTGTCTCTCAGAAGTCAAGATGGGCAGAGGATCACCAATTACCCCAATGCTGCATAAGAAAGGAGACAATTTGCAAAGAGTTTGAAGTTCTCATCATCCACAGAGCATGCTATCATCCAAAGATGCAGAGAAGGGTCAAGGCCGGAAGACCATACTGAATGCCGGTGATCTTTAGGCCCTTACACGGCACTGCATCACATACAGGAACTACTGTAATGGAAATCACAACATGGGCACAGGAATACTTCCAGAAAACATTGTCGGTGAACACAATCCACTGTACCATTCGGCGTTGCCGGCTGAAACTCTATAGGTCAAAAAAGAAACCATATCAAAACATGATCCAGACACACAGACAGTTTCTCTGGGTCAAAGCTCATTTAAAATGGACTGTGGCAAAGTGGAAAACTATTCTGTGGTCAGATGAATACAAAATTTTATCGAGATTTTTGATTGTATGTAAGTAATGACAGGGTCTACACACACGAGGCGGGGTGGCCTGTTAAAAAGCCTGTTAAGGGATTCAGCAATATTATCTATCTCGTCAACCTCACCACCAAAAATTGCCCGTCACACTATGGTTTGTAAAAACAAGTCCTGTTGGTAGCTCATTGGATGAATTTAGTAACAAAGCAAGAAGCCCCTTTCTTTATTATAAATAGAAAGTTATTTCAACCGATTAAATAAAAAGTGATGCAAAAAAGACACGTTTTAAGTGAACCAACAAACATAAAATATTGCATGGTTTTAGTCACGGTGGCATTTTATTTGTACATTAGTGCATGCTGTAATGGTGGTTTTCCTTCCAGCAACATGTGGAAAATTATAAACTCATTGCTACACCTCTGAATTTGGGTTTATATTTGTCAGTTCTAATAAATTGTAATGTGTGTGTGTGGGGGGGGGGTTAAGTATTAAGTGTAAATCTAAATGCTGGAAGAATAATAACCCACAGTCAGTTCTAGAGAAACACTCCAAACCCATAAGACAGTTGCTAATCCTTCATATAAAGCATCTTTTGCAAAAAAAAGATTTTTAATAATTGCTAGTAAATACAACAGCTCTATGTTACTGGCTTTAAAGACAGTTGAACCAAAGTGCCAATATTAAAAAATGTGTTAACATAATTGAGCAACCAGAGACTCGTTATTTGTTTGGCCTCGTCACTCTACGAATTCAGACATCCAGCCAGCAAGATGAATAGAACCTTGCGTTAGTCTTCATTAATGGTAATTCCACACAATAGGAATGTAAACCCATTTTTTGGTGACCATTTCCAAACTGTCTGGATGTGAATCCATGAGCTTCTCTTCATTTTGTGTTTTTCTTTGTGTTTATGCAGGTACCCGCCATTTTTTGATGACAATCCCTTTGGCATCTATCAAAAAATCCTGGCGGGAAAGCTGGAGTTTCCTAGGCATCTAGATTTCTACGTCAAGTAAGCTTGAGCCAAACAACTCTCTGACAAATGAACGCAGCTTAATTACACGTTCACCTTTAAGAAGGTGACGAGAAAGGACAGAATTGGTTTATTCATCATGCTGATAAATTTGGCTAATACGTTGCTTTGTAGATGAGTTTGCCCTTTTGTACCTCACATGGCTAATAAAAGTAGAGCTGAGAGAAGCACTCACACACACTCTCTCCCACATTCACAGTCACTAATCTAGCTAGTGCTGATGTGAACCCATCAGCTCAGGCGCAAGGCAGCTGCAGCCAAAGAATACACATTTGTTAATCTCTGTCATTCTCTATTTTCATCTCTTACTCTCGTTTTCTCTGAATGGTTTACAACCAACCCCACTTATAAAGCCCTTCTTCTCACACTATATATCACTGTTATGCAGTAGAAAGAGATGACTTGAACCTGTATTTCTGTGATTTACTTTATCATTAAAAAAGACTTTATTCATTCATCTTCTATAACCGCTTATCCCAACTCAGAGTCATGGGGGTCTGCTAGAGCTTACCCCAACTCTCGAAAAAGTGAAAAGCAGGAGAAGTACACCCTGAGCAGGTCACCAGTGTATCAAGGGTCCCACACACTCACTTCTAGGTGTAATTTAATAACTAATCAACCTAAAGTACATGTTTTTGGACTGTGTGAGAAAACTAGAGTACCAGGAGTAAAAACATACAAGCACGGGTAGAACATGTAAACTCATGTTCACATGTCCACACAAAGACTGTCTGTCTTGCTGTTTTAACCACCAAGCCACCATGTTAAATAGTTAAATACACCACTAACAATTGGATCAAATGTTGAGCGTTGGCCAATAGCTGTCCAATGAAATACTCATGATTCAATTTTAAAATGATGTGTATATTCCTATTATATTCTGATTTGTGGTCCGCATATGTCGTTTATTAGAGGGACGGCGCATGTAGGATGTTTTGGAGACAAGGTGAAGGAGGCTAGGTTGAGATGGTTTGGACATGTGCAGAGGAGGGACATGCAGTATATTGGTAAGAGAATGCTGAGGATGGAGGTCCCGGGTTGGAGGAAAAGAGAAGACCAAGGACAAGGTTTATGGATGTGGTGAGGAAGACATGCAGGTAGTTGGGGTGAAAGAGGCAGGTGTAGAGGACAGGGTAGTGTGGAGAAAAGCAATCCACTGTGGCAACCACTAACGAGAGAAGCTGAAAGGAGAAGAAGAATATATTGTTATAGCCTGTTTACAGTCACATGCTGTGTTCCATTTGGTGTACTAAACATTAGTTTGGATGAAACAAACCCCCAACCGTTCTTGTATAATTTGCTGATAAGCTCTATTTAAGCTATCAGTTATATAACCTGACCACCTTCCTGCTTTATTAGTCACGCCAGAGACATTTGAAGGCACTTAAACACAGATACAAACCTTAAAGCCAGTTGCTTTTGTCTGAATGGCATTTTGACAGCACTAAGTAGGCCAGACTTCAGTTAGAAGAGAGCCATACGTCAGAGAAAGCTTAAAGAGACAGACGGCCTGTCACACAGGAGACGTCCTAACGAGTAAGCCAAGTTGAGATGCAAGCACACATATATGAAGCGTCACTCACATCAAGATTGACAGTGTAACAAGCGAAAGACATATGAGACCCTACAACTTTAACAGGTATCTTTATCAGCTGCTTATAGATCTATGGATCTATGTAAATATACATAGTATAATTATTCTGAGGAATGCAGCGCTATCATGATGTACTACCCCCCTTTATTTTTTACCACAGAAAGTAGCACAGTATGGGTGTTGGAAAAGGAAATGAAATAATCATGATTTGATGATTAAAATGATGGAATAACCCTTTGTATGTTCAGTTTTTTATAATGTCGTACACTGTGTTCCATTTGGTGTAGTAAACGTTAATGTGGATAACTCAAATCCCCAACAGTTCTGCTCAGCACTCAGCTATTTTCATGCCATGAAATACATTATTATATCTGTTTTGTAAATTGAGCAAATTTATTTCATCATAATGATTGAGTCTTATTTTCTATTGTTGTGCCATAATAAAACTTTCAGTATCAACCATCTATTAATATCTTCAATCTGTCAGTGAGAAGGTACCGAGTTGCGAGTCTCCTGGTCAGATTAAGTGAACGATTACAGCACCATGCTGTTTATACATATACCATTATGTATGTTTCTTTCTTCTAAGGGACCTCATCAAGAAGTTTCTAGTGATTGACCGAGCAAGAAGACTTGGGAATATGAAGGTGAGAATGACTGTAATTAACTAATTGACTGACAACCTTTATTAATTGGATTGCTAGGGATTTTATCAGGAAGCCTGATCAATCACAGCTATCAAATTTAGATGTTTGCCAGAATCTATATACAGCCACCATTACAGTTTTCAAGGTTTTTCTTAGATCGCCATTTATCTTTGAATCAAATTTAACATTGGACTGAACTGAATATTAGCTATCGCTTTCTTAAATTTAACTTCATGTTTTTAAAAAATGCACAGAAAGAATTCTGGTCACGGTGTAGATCTTGGGGTTCTTACAGGAGAAGTTCTCAGTAGGAGATGTAGGTATGCGAAGTGTAGCAGTGAGCCTTGAGACGCATTCAGTCCAATAGGGTCACTCAGGGTTGCTTAGACCAGGTGTAGATTTTCCGTGGAAATGTTTCCTAACATAACCAAGCCGTTTTGGCAAACGAGCATTGGGAGTGGTGGCTGAAGTGTGCACATACTCTTGCTCAGGTCTCCTTCTCTCCACCGATGTCATCAAACTTGGAAGTTGTTGACAATATGTGCATCCGTTTCCATTTTTCCACTGTTGTTCATCAAAATATGGTGTCCATGCAGAAAGCAGGCTTAGATTAACTTCTCATCTAGATCACTAGTGGTGGTTTTTCCACTTATCCACCTCTCCTTTTTCCTCAGCACTTCATGGTTTGGAGACAATAGGTGTGAGACAAAACGTGAAGAAAAGCGCATGTCTTTTTAGAGGACAATATTTTATAACGCTGAAGTCATCTGACAAATGTCCTATGTACCACATGTATCCTGTGTGTTCCTTGTCTTCTATTGGTTACAGGTTGCCATACGAAAAATAGAAATTTCACAATAAGCTTTCTATATTCATGAAACAAATATTTCCATATGGATGAGATTGTTTTGGTCTGGCTGTTCTCCAAATGCATTGTATTAAAACATCTGTGGCCTTTTATTGATTTATCATTTTAGTGAGCTTTAAAATCTGATCTTTAGGTTGTTTGTCTGTTTGATGTCACTTTTGGCTGTATTAATGTGGTTTACATTTGACAGAACGGAGCAGACGATGTGAAAAAGCACAGGTGGTTCAAGACTATAGACTGGGAAGCTGTGCCAAATAGGAAACTAAAGGTAATTATCATCACTGTTCACATGATCACTGTGATCCATCTGTATGAGCTGTTGAGGGGATTTCACAAGATTGGATAGGTTTCCAAATTGAAAGCTGATAAACAAAATAAATCCTCATCTGTTATGTTTTGTGTTTCATAATTAATAGAAGCTGCATTTCAGTGAGGCAAAGTTACTCACACCTTATAATTTACTGTAGATTATAATGTTAATTTTCTGGTTATTCTGATCACAGAATCGCCCGAATAATCCCTACATTAAGACCATGATGGGTCAAATTAGCAAATAAATAGAAATAATCAGAAACACACGAGTATGATCTCAAATCCTCGTTATATGATATGTGCTATGACCTGCAAGCATAAGCATTTGATCCAGCATAAAAGTAATTAGCCCTGAGATGGACTGGCGACCCCTCCAGGGTGTACCCCCGCCTCTCGCCCTATGTGCGCTGGGATAGGTACCAGCAGGCTCCCGTGACCCTGAATTAGGGAATTTGCGGGTAAAAAGATGAATGAATGAATGAATGAATGAATGATGAAAGTAATTAGTAAAAAGGTTCTATCACTCTTGGTGTTCTGATCATGATTGCCATGTACTCACTTATTCTGAACCTAAAATTATTATTTTCTTTTTTAGCCACCCATAGTTCCTAAAGTGTCTCATGAAGGTGACACGTCTAACTTTGAAGACTACCCTGAGGACGAGTGGAAAAAAGAATCTCCGGTCTCACCAAAAGACCTTGAGATTTTTGAGAATTTTTAAAAAATATAGCAAAAAAAAAAAGATGGGACCTTGTCTTTCTCTACTAATGCAACACATCCATGGTGCCACCTCTGGCCAGCCTTACTCTGTTCTGTTCTGTCACATCCCGATTGATGACCCGGCGAGCAATCGGCCATTGTGTTTACTGTCATTTTCAAGACTAGTAAAAAGTGCTATTTATTCACGTTATGCAAAAAAAATCCAAGAACAATCTAGAAGCCAGTAGACTAAGAAAGTTTACCTTGATGTCTTTTAAGCTGTCAAAAACAGCTGTTGTATGGATGGAACATCATGAGGGGGGGAAATGCCAGAGAAACAACAAAGAACGTGCTGCACTTAAAGGATTTTTTTTTTAATCTTGATCTATGACTTTTTAATATATAGTACTGTTATTTAAAACTTTTCTTTATACAACTAATTAGACAAACCTGATATACCTGGGTTGTTGGGGTTTTTTTTATTCTCCGATCCGATCCCACGTTTTGGTGCTTATTGATACCTACAATAAAAAAGGTAGTAGTAAACTACTTTGTAATCAATTAATCAGGGATCTTACACCAACATATGTAGCATATGTAGGAATTAAACAGTGCCCAGGAAAATGCCTTTAAACTACTTACATATTATTTCAGTACATTAGCATTAAAATCCCCAACACACACGAATGGCTCAAAACAAAGTACTGGTTGTGTGCCCTTTAATTTTCGGTCTACGTCCTGAATGAAGTACTATTTTTGATGTACTTCACAATTTTTGTATACTTAAGAGCGAATCAGGCAACAAGAGTGATTCGTCAGAGCTTTGTTGGCCATTTAGAAAAGGTTTCTTTTCCAGTAGAAAGGTTGCCTGGTTGCCTGTGCCTTGTCTGTTTCCATTTCCTTTACCGTTACTAACTGCTACTAGTAAACACACAGCTGGTAAGAGGATTCAACTATTCATTTGTTTAAAAAGAAAGACAAAGAACATTTCAGCCATTTCACTCAATTGAGTTTTACCCAAATAGGGTTTTTTTCAGCTTTATAGCTTTCTTAGATAACTAAGTTAATGGAAAAAGAAAATGCATCAGTGCAATAAACATGCAAATAAGTGAACCTGTGTATTATCCGACAAAACACAGGGCCGATTTTTTAAAAATATGGTACAGAATGATGGATCGTCATTTCTGAAACTGAGAGTAGATGCTGATGGTGGGTTAATAAATGGAGAATTTGTTGTGTGTACTAGTTTTGGGTGTGTGGTGTAGGTGATTTAGTGATGTGCAATTTAATAAAGGAAAAAAAGATGAGTTTAATGCCTACAATTCCAGCACAATGATAAAGTATTATCAGTACATTTAACCAAAAGGAAAGCAAAATGCATCTTGTGACTCTTTTACATTGACTGTATGTACATTCATCCAGGATCTCCTGACCGTTTCTTTCTTTATGGGTTTTTGGTTTAGTGGTTGTCATTGGTTAACTAGACTATGCAACTCATAATGCATTATCTGCTGTACTTCCTTTTATTTTTCTGTTTATGAACATTCTACTCCAGATTGTTTCTCACGCATCCTTCTATAATAATCTCCACACTTCTGAAAAGGTTTTCCATTGGATTGGGTCATGTGACTGTTTATTCAGTCACCATAGTATTAGTGAGATCAGACAGTAAAGCTGACGGAGGAATGGGAGGGTATACAGGGTTTTAGTTCATCCTTAAAGTTTAATGAGGCTGAGTAACTGTATAGAAAAGAAAAAAACTAGAAAATGTATTAAAACTCTATAAAAACACACATTGGCAGGTAATATTACAGCAAACTCTGTCAGATAAAAATGGATTTTTTTTTTTGTATTAAATATTTAAGTGTGGAACTGTTTGCTTTTTGAGAGTTAGTGATGTTTATTTTAAAAAAAACAAAAAAAAACCTGGATTTCAATTCAATGTTTTATTAGTGCAGAAATTAAGCAAAACAATATACATATTTGATTTTTACGCATGAAGCTATATTCCTATGTCACTATTTCCTGGAATTCCAAAATGTGATTTTTTTTTTTTGAAAATTGATTTACAATTTTTACTTTTTACCTCTTGATGTCCTTTACTACATTACAATGTTTAAGCTCTGTGAACTTAAATATTGCTTTTTAAGTCAACTGGAAAAAATTTTATACTGAGTTTTATTGTTCTGTTCTTTAGTCAGTCTGTTTAGTTGTTTTAAACATTGTATTTAACGTAGTGTACATTGTATTTAAGGTGCTGTTTACAAGAGCTGAAAACCAGAAAAGAATAAAGCCTTTTATTTGGACAGTGAATATTTTTGTATTTGTTTGTGTTCGGGTCTGTGGGTTTGCCTCATTAGCCCTGGCTCATTTTTTGCATGTATCAGAGCAAATATCATCAAATATCAATATAAGAAACCCCCTCCCACCCCACTATACATTCATTTACATTCATTGTACAGTGAAACCTGTTTCCTTTATTGTGCACAAGACAATAAACACTTTGAATACTTGATTTTAACATACAGGACCTTCATGTCTCCAGGGATAAAATTGTCTACCTTTGTCCTGTCTACCTTTTCTATGTTCACCTTAGACTTGGGTTTGCTGATCTGTTGTTCCTTTTCAGCAGTAGATATCTGCATATCATTCATTCATTCTTAGCCGCTTATTACCTAATTCGGGGTCACGAGGGCCGGCTGGTGCCTATTTCAACACACAGGGCGAGAGGCAGACTTGGACAGTTCGTCAGTTCATTGCAGGGCACACATAGACGAACAACCACTCACATTCAATCCTATGGGCAATTTTGACTCACCAATCATTCATTCATTCATCTTCTTACCCGCTTATTCCCGAATCCGGGGTCACGGGGGTCTGCTGCACCTATCCCAGCAC
>JAOTRA010002564.1:0-10138 GCA_026260255.1 Pseudolaguvia tuberculata | reverse complement strand
ACACACACACACACACACACACACACACACACACACACACACACACACACACACACACACACATACACACACATACATACATACACATACACATACACATACACATACACATACACATACACACTCATATAAACACACTCTCACACACACCTGACTGTTTCCGTGTTGTTTTTTCCCCTTTCTCTTCCCTTCTGTCTGGCCCTTCCCTCAGTTCAGGTAAAGAGTGGGCGGGGCTTTCAGTTGTGACATCACTTCCTGTGTTAAACAGAATGAAGCAACACTCGTTCAAGGAATGACAAAGTTTAACCTAACCGGAATTTAAACCCCCCCCCCAAGCAAAAACACACACACACACACAGTTTAGGTGTGAAAGATTCTGTGTGTGTGTGTGTGTGTGTGTGTGTGTGTGTGTGTGTGTGTGTGTGTGTGTGTGAAAATGTAGAATGTCTGATAACATCACCCAACAGCTTTTGTTATATGATCCCTCATGTGGAATCTGCACCGGATTCACTAAAACCCACATGGAATTATCCAATCACAGCTGCCCATCAGATCAGGTGACCATCTCACCTTCAGCTCAGACATCAGCAAGACATCAACTCCACCACCACCACCAGTCTGCTACCCTTAACCCTTCCTGCTCCAGTGGTGCTGGATTACAGCTGATAGGAGTGTGTGTGTGATTGCGTGCGTGGTTAGCATAGTTGTCTCACAACAATAAGGTTTGATTCCCGGGCCCTTTCTGTGCAGAGTTTGCATGTTCTCCCTGCGTGGGTTTCCTCCAGGTACTCCGGTTTCCTCCTACAGTCCAAAAACATGTACATTAGGTTGATTGCTGATTCTAAATTTCACATAGGAGTAAATGTGTGTGTGTGGGGGGGGGGGGGACTGTGATGGACTGGTGGCCTGTCCAGGGTGTACCCCTGCCTCTTGCCCTATGTGCACTGGGATATCCAGCAGATACGCGTGACCCCGAATTAGAGAATAATAATTAAAGAATAATAAACCAAGTGTCCAAATGTCCAAAATGTCCCACCAGCTGATATCAATTTACTGTCCAATTAATTTATTGATCTAATCTAAGTGAAGTAAAGAACCGCAAACATTCTACCACTGACCCCCTGAACAAGGCCCCTTATCCCCAATTGCTGTGTGAAAGAAAGTAATAGGTCTCGGTGTTTGTCGGGTATTTTCCAGGGTTTGATGGTCATTTATACTTCACATTATCTTATGGAAAATAAGAATCTCACCTGCATTCAGCGGACGTGGAGAATTTACTGGTCTGATTAAAAGGAAATGAGAAACGGAGGGTATCTACCAGTTCGGGACAGCAGAGCTACCAGATTTGGCTAAATTGTTATTACGCACTTAAATTGTTTAAATAGCCGTTAAAAGCAACGCAGCCGCATATTTTACACGCGCGTGTCTCCCCCTGGTGGATAAACAGAAATATTACAGTATTGCCGTAAAACAGAACAGAACCATTTGCGGCTAACGAAAAGCAGGTGGACACGTGGTCGCAACTTTCATCTGAAGCGTGACTTTCTCCTGGGTTCAGTTAAAAACAGGAATGAAGGAAACTGAAAGTTGAAGCGGAAACATGGCGCTGTACCAAAAAGCAGCACAAATTCTCGATAAAGTGGAGCAAAAGAAAGGAGTCGTAAAAACTCTAGTTTACGATAGTCACTTTCAGGTAAATTCTGTCTATGAACTAAAGCGGAAACGGTTTTCCCCAGTGGTCACTGGTTTTATCTATGTTAAATAGTTTTATTGGTGTTTTTCCAGAATATAAAGCAGCTTTTTGCGCTGGTTTGTGAAACTCAGAAATATTCTGCGATTCTGCAGGAAATAATCGAAAACACGAAGCTCCTGAAAGAAACGAAACTCAGTCACAATTTAGCGAAGGTAACCTTTCATTCCACCACTTTTCCTTTCATTCCACCACTTTTCCTTTCGTTTCCGTCACTTTTATTTCTTCTGGATAAAAATGTAAAATCTTTTTGTTTTTAAAGTATGAAAAGTGTAATAATATTCACTGTAAATTGTAGGTTCTGGTTTATGACCTACTGATTGGTCAAGGTTTAAAATGTGGTGGAAACTGGAAAGCGCTGATGATGAAGCATCGCTCCAGACTACAAGCTGCTTTAGCTCGGATGAAAGTCAAACGCAAAGTCAGTCGAAATCAGGATCTTCTGCCCTCCAGCCTGCAGCAGAACCGTATGAGATCTTCAGTTTGAATGAATCAGTCGCATCCCAACCTGCTGTGTGTGTGTGTGTGTGTGTGTGTGTTAACCGGTGTGTGTGTGTGTGTGTTTATTCCCAGGACAGGATGTTCCACGGTACGTACGTGTTAACACACTGAAGACAACGCTGGAGGATGTGATTGACTACCTGAAGCGAGAAGGGTTCTCCTACAGCGGAACAGCGAATCAGTAAACTGAAACTTGTGGACATTTTCTGAAATGATCTTCTGATTTCAGTTTCGACAGTCCAGATGTGGATTAATGGTTTTTTTTCTTTCTTTAGGCTGGAGGATTTAAGTTCTCTCTCTGGGAAGATGTTCATCAGGGATCTTCACCTGCGGGATCTTCTGGTTTTCAGTGCAAAACTGGATTTTCATGATCATTACCTGTATAAAGCTGGACACATCATCCTGCAGGACAAGGTGCGGGTTTTATTCCTCCACCCAAAAGTTCCTTTACTGTTACACCAAAACATATACAAACTAGAGACTTAAGAAGGTTCTAGGTTTGTATCCCTGGTTATGTAGTGCGTGTGTGTTTTTACTCTGGGTTCTTCTCTGGTTTCCTGCTATGGTCCAAAAATGTGTATGTTCTGTTTGGTGATTCCAAAATGCCCATAGGGGTGTGTGTGTGTGTGTGTGTGTGTGTGTGTGTTTAAAAATGAAGGTTATGATGGTATTGTTTTGTTTTTGCCCGGTGGTAGGCTAGCTGTCTCCCTGCATATCTCCTGAATCCTCCAGTTGGGGGTCATGTGATGGATGCTTGTGCAGCTCCTGGGAATAAAACCAGTCATCTGGCAGCCATCATGAAAAATCAAGGGTATGTTTATAATTATGATTGTTATCAGAACATAAAACCTGGTGTATTTCTGATATCAGCCTGTAGTAAGACTGGTTTTTCTCGGGATTCTATCATTAGCCAGCTGTTTGCCTTTGACCTTGATGCAAAGCGACTGTCCACCATGAGCACGCTGCTCCTCCGGGCCGGAGTCACGTGTCATCGGTTGGCTAATGAAGATTTTCTCAAAGTGGATCCATTTTCCCAAACATACAAGGATGTTGAACACATTCTTCTCGATCCATCATGCAGTGGGTCAGGTAAAGTTTGGGTTCTCCACCAATCAGAATTGTTCCCCTCGGCATATGAGAACCCTCCTCCCTTCCTCCCGTTTGCAGGAATGGTGTGTCTGCATGGGAGCGACGGGGAGGAACAGGATCCTGAGCGTCTAAAGGCGTTAGCTGCGTTTCAGTTGCACTGCTTGAATCATGCACTGAAGTTCCCGAAGCTCCAGCGGATCATCTACTCCACCTGCTCCATTCATTCGCAGGAGAACGAGGACGTCGTGTCTCTTTGTCTTGAGGAGAATCAGGATTTCAGGTAAATTAAACATTTGATTAAAATGTAGGTTTGCAGGCAAGCGAGACAGATCTTGTCACAATACACACACCACAAGCCACCGCTTTAACTGTGTAAAGCAGGTCCTGTCCCAGTACCACCACCACCAAACCCTAAAGTCTTCCAGGAAGTAGGCTCACACTAATAAGTGAGAAATGAAACGAGCATGCTGGCGGGTTAAGGTACATCATCAGAGACACTCTTCAGCCTAAAACTGGTGGTGGCGGTAGCCACACTTAATCTGGAGGAACTAAAGGTTACGACCTGTGTAGATTAAGAAGTTATAAATGTTGACCAAAATGACAAACACAACAGACATTACAATGATTTCTTTCAAGATGGTGAAGGTTTATCTCGGCTCTGTCTATCTCGGCTCCGTCTCTGTCTGCTGTCTCTCTCGGCTGTCTCTCTGAACACCAGGACGTTATTGTAAATTATATAATTTTACAAGCTTATTTTTTCTATTCCCTGTGAGTGAATGAGTGTTATGGGTTCATATCTCTCCTCTAGATTAGTTAATCTTCTTCCAGAGTGGCCCGAGCGGGGTCGTGACCCCCTGACACAATGTCTCAGAGCCAGTCCCACAGCCACCTTCACACATGGATTTTTTGTAGCTATGCTAGAAAGGCAACATGAAGGAACGATGGCGTCAAACAGCCAAAGCTTTAAGCAGTGAGTCACCCGCCATTTCTCAACTCGGGTTCATGTGTCTGATGGAGAAGTAATGAATGAATGTGTTTACAGCTGTCTCTCCAACAGTCATCCATCTGTTGTTAAAGAGGAGCAACTGCAAGAAGCTTTGGATAAAGAACTTCAACCTCCTGCAGTGAAGAAAAGAAGGAAAAATAGAAAAAAGTTGAAGTGTCCGTCTGTTTCCTGAAGACACGAGACAGAAAGTGTGGAATTTTGAGTAAGGCAGTGAGACTGGCTTTTTTTTTTTTTTTTTAAATAAACATTTCATTAGTGTATTGTTGCTGGTGCTGTACGTCCACCCACCACACGGTGGCGCCGTCCTGTTCATTAATCAAACTAAATCCTAACCCATATAAAAGAAAACACTCATCCTTTTTCACAAAATCAGCAAACATCAGAACAGGCATTTTATTTTAAACTTCTTCTCTCGCCTTTACACACACACACACACACACACACACTTTATAAACACACACACTTTGCAAAACTTACTTTACACACACACACACACACTTTACACCCTCCATAGGCTCAACTGCTACAGTTCAGTTTACTGTAATTAATGTACATTTTAACAATAAAAAAAAAGGCAATATAAAACCTGGTCCTTTTAATACACACACACACACACACACACACACACACACCATTTACTGTGTTCCCAGAAGAAAAATATGCTTCCAACACATTTCTCCTAAAATGACACTGACACACACACAGGGAAGCCAACTGAATTTATAAATACACCTGAGATCATACGGGCAGATGATACACCCTTAAGACTAAAGTACTTCCTGGCTTTAACTCCTGACAGACAATCTTTGTCTCCCAACCTTCTACCAGAGATCTCCAATCAGCATCACACACACACACACACACACACACGAGGACTCGGCTTTGAAAACCACAGCCCAAAACCCCGAGATCAATAAAAACATTAGCGCCAATCAGTTCCTGTTACAGCACCGAACAGTCTGCTTAAAGAAAAACTATTCCACTAAAGAGGACAGCGAGACGACAGCGAGACGATTACATCAGTCAGGAAAATTTCGAGAAGGAGAAATCGGACAATTAAACAATGAAAAAAAATAAGAAGCTTTATTTTGCTGCTAAACGTTTTTGGTGGCAGGGACATCGTTCAATTAAAACATTTCTGAAACCTTCAGTTTATAGAGCCGAGAATCCAAAGGAGCTCAAAGTTCTGGAGAACTGCAGAAATCTGCCGAGTGAATGATCACATCAGACGAGACGCTTAAAAATTCACAAAAACAAAATCCAGAAAACTTTCATCAAACTTTTTACACCTGCCAAGAAGCTCCGCCTGCATCAGCCTGCCGTACCTATAGATATACCGAACCCCTCCTAGAATCCTGCTCCAGGTCCTGGAGGTAGCAGCAGAAGCTACTGCAGCTGTGGTCAGAATCCAGGTTCGATCCTGGTGGTCTGCGCTACTTCTTTCTTGGGTGTTGCCTTCGAGCTTGAAGTCTTTGTCGTGAGCTGCCAGTTTTTGAGCCAGAACCAATTGAAAACGTGGCTGAAGGAGTGCCTGGAGTGAGAGGGTGGGGTGGGGGGTTCCAAACACATATAGACCACGTTAAAGCCTTCTTTAATCTACAAGATTCAGGAACAACAATACAGAGCAGTGTAGGCCAAAGCTACTGATCTGTTTTAACAGCCAGAACATTTGGCTACGTCCCACCAGACACGGATCCCAATGTACAAATCCTGTGGATTAACGGAAGAAACTTACTTCAGCTTTCTACACTGGTGTAAAGTAAATCATGAGGTGATGTTCACAGGACAATATATCTCAATCATAAGTGTTTTTATGCCACTGGACCGGTGGTCTCTAGGTGGTGTGTACCGTGAAAGCAGTGTGCGGGTTAAACCATCGTTTGTTTATACACAGCACAGCCCATCAGAGTGTGAAGATCACAACGTGTGTATAATCCCACCAACGATCCGGACTTTATTCCAGTCAGTCACAATGTGGGAGAGGATGTAGAGTCGAGACTGAGTAAAACAGGGGTGAGTGTGTGTGTTCCAGTGTATTAGAATCCTGCCCAAACTTACCATAGGCTGAACCAGCAAAAGCACCTATAGGGGTTCCAGGGCTACCAAAGGGGATAGGAGCAGGAGCAGAGCCAAAAGCAGGGGTGGAAGCTCCTGCGCACAAACATGGTTTACCTTAACACGGGGATCAATCTGTTATAATTAATTATTTATAAGTTATACATCTATTTTAATATATACATTAAATACATTATTTCCGCTATGACACCTACTGTTGTTTCAGTAAAAAAGATTTATAAACCCTACAAAGTAAAGCTAGTCAACATCATGTTATTTAACGAGTCGCCATGCGGAGTTTTATTTTAAGAACCTTTATTTAAAACATACTCACCAAACGTTGGCTTATTCTCCGGGTTGCCCGCTCCGAAAGAGAAGCCCTGTTTCTGAGCTGCTGGTGCGGGTATTCCAAACTGTGCTCCAGATATTGCTGCTGTAAAATTAAAACCTCCAGATGTGGAAGAGTTTTGTGGCGTGGCTGGTGCTGCTCCAAACGTGAAGGTAGGAGCTACCGCAGGAGCAGCACTAACTGCCAAAGCACTTGTGTTTCCAAAGGCGAAACCAGTAGCGGCTCCACCAAATGCAGGCTGTGTAGAATTCCCAAATGTTGGTGCAGCGGTACTAGCGAGTGTGCCGAAGGGGAGCGGAGCAGCTGTGGTACCTCCTCCTACACTGGAACTAAAGTTAAAAGGATTGACTGAACCAGGAGTTGGAGCTTGAGGATTGGCAAAGCCTGTGGAGGAGCTGAATACTGAGCTACCAAATGTGGCCTGTGTTGCTGGGGTGTTTGATGTCATAGGAGTTTTATTGTTTGCCACAAACCCTGTGAAAGAAGTGGTAGCTGGGCTTTGGCCAAAGGTAAAGGCGTTCTGAGGATCGGTAGCAGGAGGAGCAGGGGCAGCAGCAGGTGTTTGTTTTAAAGAACCAAACTGTAACCTCGGATTGGTGCTAGTGCTGATTTTAGAGGAAACCGCTGGAGATGACGGACCGCCAAACTGAAAAGAGCTCTTGGTAGCGCTCCAACTATTAAACAGAGACTGAGTAGAACTCTGGGTAGTGGAGGATGAGGAGGTTGAAACAGCCTGAGGTTGGCTGCTGGTCTGTCCACAAAACAGAGGGGTACTGGAGGTAGATGATAAAACTGGAGCACTCATTGGCTGTTGGGAAGAAAGTCCAGAAAATAGAGATAGTGTAGGATTCTGGGTAATCGATGAGGATGTAGAAGCTGTAGCAGCCTTTGTATGACTGTTAGTCAGTCCACCAAACAATGCTGGAGGAGGATTACTGGCAGTGGAGACAGAAGAAGCCATCGATAAGCTGTTGGTCTGGCCAAACAGAGACGGGGACTGTGTATTGTGGACTGCTGAGGGGACAGAGGTGGACATAAGCTGATTGTTAGAGACTCCACCAAATAGTGAGGTGCTACACTGCGGCACGGGTACAGCAGAAGCTGAAGATACTTTCTGATTTATTGCGTTGCCAAATATTGGTGTGAAAGTAGTTTGTGCAGTTTTACCCTCCGCTGTGGAGGTTGGTGTCGTGGAAGGGCCAAAAATTGGCTTGAAAACTGATGAGGGATTAGCTGTACTGCTCGCTGGTTGATTAGAGGCTAAAGGAGCAGTTGGTGCAGAGGATGTGGGTGCAGACGTTGTGGGTAGGAAACCAAAGGAAGTGCCTCCTCCAGTGTTTAGTGTGGCAGATGAGGATGGAAAAGGCTGAGCAAACGCAGAGGGCATTGGTGGCTGTGGTGTAGCAATCAAAGGCTCCGATTTTATAGCTCCAAAGCTTAAAGTAGTGGAGGTAACAGACAAAGGAGCGGGCGTGGCCATAGATGTTGCTGGAAGTATAAACAGAATACATTATATAATAATAATTATTTTAACATAAAAAAAAAAAACAATATGACCCAAACCAGAGACTCCGCCCACATTTGCCCGCCCCGCAGAGACTCCGCCCACAGCTGCCCGCCCCGCAGAGACTCCACACACAGCTGCCCGCCCCGCAGAGACTCCGCCCACAGCTGCCCGCCCCGCAGAGACTCCACCCACAGCTGCGTTAAATTCACCTCTTTTCTCGTTTAGTGAGGGACAGGATTTCAACAGCGTACCTGCAGAGGTAGCAGCTACAAGAGAGGTTCCACCAAGTGTGAAACTGCTTTTAAGAGACTCCAGCAGAGGATTAACCACTGATGTAGCTACAGTGACGCTGGTGGTGGGTGTAGATTGTTTAAGAGTCTGAACTGGTGGAGCAGTGACGGTGCTGGATGAAGTAACTGTGAGGTCAATGGTTTGTGTCGGAACTACGGCAGAAACTGCACCGCAGACTGGAGGAAGAACAGCAGTTGGGATGGACAGGGAAGCCAGTAGAGTAGAACTGTTCACAGGGGCAGTTGAGACTGAGGGAAGGACAGAGGGAAACAGGCTTATGGCAGGAACGTCAGGAGGAGATGAGTGAGGGTCACAGACAGGCTTCTCTGGCTCTGGAAAAATACAATAGAAATACAAAGAAAGATGATTCAGTGGACAGAAAGAGGTTTCATACTGGGTGACATCAACACTGCATGTGTCAACAGTCTCACCAGAATCTTCAAGGTCTTTCTGGATCTGGTTAAGAGCAGCTTTCTTCTCCATATCCATGTCTTTTGCACTAATGGTATAGCCCAGTTCAGGGGGTGGGGGCTAAAAGAGGAGATACTCAGTGGTCAATGGTTTCAAGCAGAAGAACAATTATAATAAAAGCAGTTTGAACACACCAAAGTTATCTGGTCACTTCTGCACCGGGACACCAGCTGGATTTTACGCTTTCGCTTGCCACCGCTTCCTCCAGAGTCGGACTGGGACGAGACCGGGGGATCGGGCATCGGGGTCCATTTACCTGGATAAAACAGAAAAAGTCCTATTAATGGAATCGCATCAGAGTTTTATCTTCATTTTTTAATTAAGAGTTATATGAGCCTCGGCGCTCATCAGGGACAAACTCACCACTCATCCGTTCATCCATCCGTTCATCATAAATTCATCCATCCGTTCATCGTTCATCATTCATTCATCCGTCTGTTCATTCATTCATCTGTTCATCATTCATTCATTCATTCATCCGTCTGTCCATCCATTCATTCGTCCGTTCATCATTCATTCATCTGTTCATCCATTCGTCCGTTCATCATTCATTCTGTAAAGCTGCTTTAAGTCAATAACTGTATAACCAAGTTCTACATATTTATCTTTAGCAGTTTAATGCAGTTAATCCACAGTAATTCGATCTTAAAATAATAATAATTATAATAATAATAATAATATTCAATATCTATTTACCAAAATTCACAAACTACATTCTACCAAATTCTATTGTTTCCTGCCAATTTGGGTGAATGTTTATGTTTAAACATCAGTGAACATTTACAGTCAACAGCAGGATTACACACACGAACGAACACACACACACACACACACGAACGAACACACACACACACACGAACGAACACACACACACACACACACACACACGAACGAACGAACACACGAACGAACGAACGAACACACGAACGAACACACACACGAACGAACGAACACACACACGAACGAACGAACACACACACGAACGAACGAACACACACACGAACGAACGAACACACACACGAACGAACGAACACACACACGAACGAACGAACACACACACGAACGAACGAACACACACACGAACGAACGAACACACACACGAACGAACGAACACACACA
>JAOTRA010002554.1:0-10138 GCA_026260255.1 Pseudolaguvia tuberculata | reverse complement strand
CCAATATACTGCATGTCCCTCCTCTGCACATGTCCAAACCATCTCAACCTAGCTTCCCTCACCTTGTCTCCAAAACAACTCAACAGAACTATACAAACACTAATAAGAAATATAACTATAACTGAACTATACAATTACATGAACTTAACAAACATGAACTCGGCTTAACAAACTTCTCACCATAAGTATTAACAGTAACAAAAACCCACAAAACAGACAAACCAGACAGCTCTATTATACACACAAACAATCCACTAAAGAACTAACTCACGACAGGACAACTAGACAGAGGAAACACATGATAGGAAACACTGGAAAAACAAGGTTCAGGAGACAGGAAACATTAGCTTAGAAAGGATTAGAAAGGATTAGCTTAGCTAGCTAGCTAAGTTAAACTAAAACAAACTTGTTCAGTCATGAACAAGGCAACATGAAACAGGACATAAAACATGAAAACCAACAAAACCATAACAAGATACCAAACCAACCAAAACTTTACAGTGGGACAATTTTTATTATTACCATCTGATGCAAACATTTATTTTTCAACAATTCCATTGCAAATGTTTCATTTACTCATGAAAGACATTACACTGATGTGGTTTGCTGCCCGGACCAATATATTTTCCCCAGCAGAGCGATTGGAGCAGAAATGACCTCACAAATGTGTAGATATTTCAAAATGTGTGAGGTGCATGCTGGGAAACTTGATTATGTCATCCTGCTGATTAGAAATAAAAGTGAAGCAACCACTGGGAGGCATAAGGCACCAGATGTGTCTATGGATTGAAGCAGCTGGTGATAATACCGGAAATGAAATTTAAACAACTAATGGTGTGTACAGGTTTATACAGCCTGGTGGGGACCTAAAATTCAATACGCAGACATGTGAAAACTGTGGGAACCAAAATGGGCATAAATGTTATAAAACAAACATTTATGAGAAAACAAAAATGATTTAGGGAGGTTAAGATTAAAAAATCGAAAATATAGGTATACAGTATATGTACAGTATAAAAACCATTAAACCAACAGGATAATAAACCAGATGTGTGTGTGTTTAAGAGAGAGAGAGAGAGAGAGAGAGAGAGAGAGAGAGAGAGAGAGAGAGAGAGAATAACAGTGCTGATATCATCAGTAACAGAAATAAGAGTGGTTTTCATTCATTCATTCATTCATTCATTCATTCATTCATCTTCTTACCCGCTTGTTCCCGAATTCGGGGTCACAGGGGTCTGCTGCGCCTATCCCAGCACACATAGGGCGAGAAGCAGGGGTACACCCTGGACGGGTCTCCAGTCCATCTCAGGGCAACACATGGACAAACAACCATTCACACACATTCACTCATTCACAATTCACAATTCGCTTATTCCCTAATTCAGGGTCACAGGGGTCTGCTGGTGCCTATCCCAGCACAAATAGGACGAGAGGAAGGGGTACAAGACAGGTCACACTTAGATGAACAACCAATAAAACACACTGTGGTTTTCAATAAATATTTTTTTTACTTATCTTAAGAATTTTAATAATTAAATATATTTAATAATTTGCATTACAAACAAACACACAAAACACAAGGGATTGAAAAAAAAACATAGGTGTAAACCGATATCCTGCAGGACCACTTAAGATGAGCAACACTTTAAATGTCAGGGGAACTTCTGTCCGGTGTGTGGGAGAGGATATGTGTGACAGGATATGTGTGACACACCAGCACAGCACTGAGTGGTGTCATTTCTCCTGAGTGAAGTTAGTCAGATATTTGCACTGAGATTGGCAGTTATGCTAGGAATGACGCCACTAGGTTGAGAAAGCAGTGTGGTTAAATAGCATCATGCTGAGAGGATAGTTTAAAATTTGCTCTTTTTATGAAATGTTATTTTTGAGTTTATTTAATGTTTAATTAAAAAATTAACTAAAAATAACTAAACACTCATGTATTTTATCACAATTATAAATAAAAAATAAAATATTAGCTACAATTTTCAGAAAATAAAATTAAAAATCTCTAGGATTATATTATTAACACTTTTTCTTCTTCTCCTTTCGGCTGCTCCCATTAGAGGCCGCCCCAGCGGATCACACTTCTCCACATTACCATGTCCTCTACATCTGCCTCTTTCACCCCAACTGCCTGCATATCTTCCCTCACCACATCCAGAAACCACCTCCTTGGTCTTCCTCTTTATCTCCATCCTCAGCATTCTTCTACCAATATACTACATGTCCCTCCTCTGCGCATTTAAACCATCTCCACCTGTCCTACCTCAGCTTGTCTCCAAAACAACCTAAATGCGTTGTCCCTCTAATGAACTCATTTCTAATCCTGTCCACCCACGTCACTCCCAATGAAAATCTCAATATGTTCAACTCTGCCACTTCCAGCTCCTCCTCCTGTCTTTCCTCCAGCTTCTCCTCCTGTCTTTCCTCCAGCTCTGCCTCCCGTTTTTTTGACAACACCAATGTCTTTAAAACGTACAACATTGAAGGTCTCACTACAATCCTTTGAACTTCGCCTTTCACTTTTTTCAGAAACCTGTCGATCACAAAAAACTGCTACCATTCTTCTCCACCCACTCCACCCTGCCTGCACTCTTCTCTAACACACTCTCCATTACTTTGCACTGTTGACCACAAGTACTTAAACTTCTCCACCTTCACCACCTCTTCTTCCTGCAACCTCACCACCTGCCTTCCCTCTCATTCACACACATGTACTCTGTCTTACTCCTACTGACATGCGTTCCCCTTCTCTCCAGCGCATACCTCCACCTCTCCAGATTCTTTGCAACCTGCTCCCTATTCTCCCTAAATCAAAATATCAGCAGCAAACATCAACGTCCATGGAGATTCCTGTCTGACCTCATCTGTCAACCTGTCCATCACCACTGCAAACAAGAAAGTGCTCAGGCCGATCCTTGGTGCAATCCCACCTTCACCTTGAACCACTCCAACATTCCTACCGCACACCTCACTACTGTCACTCTGTCCTCATACATGTCCTGCAGCACCCTCACATACTTCTCTGCTACACATGACTTCCTCATACAATACCACAACTCCTCTCTCGGAACCCCGTCGTACGCTTTCTCCAGATCCACAAACACAGAGTGCAACTCCTTCTGGCCTTCGCTATACTTCTCCAAACTTTCCTTTGTAGTTACTGCACGCTTGCACATCTCCCTTATTCTTAAAAATTGGTACCAGAACATTTCTCCATTACTCAGGCATCCTCTCACCTTCCAAAAACCTGTTAAACAATTTAGTCAGAAACTCCATTACAATCTTGCCTAAACATCTCCACGCTTCTACTGGAATGACATCCGGTCCAACTGCCTTTCCACTCTTCATCCTCTTAATAGCTGTTCTCACTTCTGCCTTACTAAACCTGTCAACTTCCTTCTTCACCATCTCCACATCATCCAACCTTCTCTCTCTTTTTATATTTTCCTCATTCATCAGCTGCTTAAAACACACTCTCCTCACTAGACAACACATTCCCATCTTTATCCTCTATCACTCCAACTTCCCTTTCCAGCTATTTTCTTTGCTTGGCTAATTGGTACAAATCCTTTTCTCCCTCCTTAGGGTCCAACTTCTCATACAACTCCTCATACGCCTTTCCATTAGCCTTTGCCACCTCCCTTTTCACTTGCTGCCTCATCTCCTTTTACTCCTGCCTACTTTTCTTATCTCTCTGCCGATCCCAAGTCTGTTTTGCCATCCCCTTTCTCCTTTCTGCCACCACCTTACAGTCCCCAATCTCTTTCAGGTTACCTCTCCTGCACAAAATATAGTCTACCTGTGTGCAACTTCTTCCAGTCTTATAAGTCACCCTATGCTCTACCGTCTTCTTAAGATATGTTTACCACTGCCATCTCCATCCTTTCAGCAAAATCTACCACCATCTGCTCTTCCACATTCCTATCTTTAAGGCCATACCTACCCATCACCCCCTCATCACCTCTGTTCCCGTCACCAACATGACCATTGAAGTCTGCGCCTATCACCAATCTTTCATTCCTAGCTACACTCTCTACCACTCCATCTAACTCACTCCAAAATCTTTCCTTTTCCTCCATCTCACAACCTACTTGTGAAACTCCACCACACTTTCAATGTATTCTTTCTTCAGGATTACACCTGAAGGATTACACCACACCATTTCTCTTTCCACCATGATAAAACAGTTAAATCCACCTCCAATGTTCCTGGCATTACTTCCTTTCTACCTGGTCTCCTGAACACATCCACCTTTCTACGCTCCATCTTGTCAGCTAACTCTCTCCCTTTACCACTCATAGTACCAACATTTAAAGTACCCACCCTAGCTTCCACTCCTCCCCCACTTCTCATTCCACTGCAGTCTTTGTAGACATTTTCCTCCTCTCCTTCTTCTCCTTTGGCCAACTGTAGCCCAATTTCCACCGGTACCCTGTCGGCTAACAGTAACTATGGCGGTCATTGTTACCCCGGCCCTCGTGTGATCCGCATATTGGATTTGTCTCGTTTTACACTGGACGCCCTTCCTAATGCAACCCTCTCCATTTATCCGGGCTTGGGACCGGCACTAAGAATGGCTTGTGCAACCCTACTAGGTTAGATTATATTATTGAGACAATTAAGTAAAAAGAAAGGCTCAAAGTGTCCTATCCTAATCTGTGTGATAATCTAGGTGGATAATATTCTGACTATCCTTTATCCAAAATGGTCACCATGAGCTAGATTTCCAGGGATAGAAACTCAAACAGATATCAACAACCTAGATTAGATTGGGTTCCATTTGAGTCTTTCTTTTCTATTTTTTTTTAAATTAACATCTTATAGAGATTCATTCATCTTCTTTCCTTGGGGTCACTGGGTTTTTCCTGGAGCTTATCCCAGCACACAAGGCAGGGGTACACTGCAGTCCATTGCAGGACTACTTAGACAAACAACCACAGAAAATCCTACAGGCAATTTAGAAAAACTTATCAGCCTAATGTACATGTGTTTGGACTGTGGGATGAAACCAGAGTATCCTGAGAAAACATCGTACAGAAAGACCCCCGGCCCTGGAACCTTCTTGTTGTGAGGTGACCGTGCTAACCACTACTCCACCTATTTAATATTTCCTATCTAATATATTATGGGTGGCGTAGTGATATCATGGTCACCTCACAACAAGAAGGTTCCGGGTTCGACTCCCGGACTGGTTGTTTGTCTATGTGTTGCCCACAGTGGTGACTTGGTGGTGCTAGTAATCGAACCCAGTTTTTCTGGTATCAAGCCAACATATTAAAACTTCCACAGCAGAGACTAAAGCAGGCGTTCATTTTCAGAACTTTTCTCGTGCTGTTGTTTTATAGCCAATAGAAAAGTATTTCAATTCTAAGGACCAATCAGTGTTTAGAAGGCGGAACTTGTGTAACTGTCTTTTTTTTTTACCTTTTGTTTTGGCAGTTGTGGCAACCCCGAACGGGAGCAGCCGAAGGACAAAGAAAGTTTTGGCAGTTGAGGCGAGTTTAAATTCTTAAAATGAGCAACGACGAATTATCGGGCAGCGATTTAGATATTAAAGTGGAAATTTTGACAAGAAAATATCTGCAGAGGAGATTTCAGGTAATTTCCATTCCTAAAAAAACCCCTAAACTGTCCTTGCATTTAACATAACGCCCGTTAACCATATTATAAACCTTTAATATTTACATTTAGGGCAAAGTGTGTGACGTGTTAACTCCTCTGCATAATTTCGCTTATTTACACATTTAATGTTTTGTTTTCTTGTAATTAATTTTTGTTTATCAGCTTTCAATCACACATGAAGCCCAATTGAGTGTAACATGTGAGGGAGTAGAAAAATCTCCAAACTGTTGTGAGTACTGCAATTTATCCACTATATTCACCGAGTACACTATTAAGGCATAGGAAGGTTTAAGCTTTTTTTTTTTTTTTTAATCCTTTCGAGTGACAACATTTGGTCTGCAAACAAGGAGCTTCTGATTTTGCACATGTCTAATGAAGTGCAGATGTATGACGTGTAACTGTTCAAAAGATTCATTAATTCATTCATTCATTCGTCTTCTTACCCGCGTATTCCCTAATTCTGGGTCACGGGGGTTTGCTTGTGCCTACCCCAGCACACACAGGGCAAGAGGCGAGGGTACACCTTGGACAGGTCGCCAGTCCATCTCAGGGCAACACATAGACAAACAACCAATCACACACACTCGCACTCGTATGGACAATTTGGAATCACCAATCGACCTAATCTGCATGTTTTTGGACTGTGGGAGGAAACCGGAGGAATCCCACGCAAGCGCCGGAAGAACAAGCAAACTCCACACAGAAAGAACCCCGGCGAGGCGACCGTGATAACCAACACGACCTTTCAAAAGATTGAATTTGATTATAAACTTTTGTAAGCTTTTTTGTGATCTTATTGATTTCATACTGAGTAAAACAATAAGTGTCAATGTGAATATTGGATAGTATTTTAATTAAGCAGAGTAGAAAACTATCTTGATATTAATATATTATCAATGCTTGATATCCTGTGATGGACTGGTGTACCCCGGTCTCTCGCACTATGTGTGCTGAGATAAACTCCAGCAGACCCCCTTGACCTTGAATTAGGGAATAAGCTGGTTAGAAGATGAATGAATGAATTAATATCAATAGCTATGCTTAATTTGCCAGTGCTTTCTGGTCCTGGTGCTTAGCATATCACATCTAAAAGAGCAGCTGTAGCAGTGTTGCTGGATTGAGTGGTTGTTTAATTGCAAGCTGTTTTTCCAAACTGTACAGACATGAAAACATCACGCAGAGAGATCAGAAACTACAGTCAAGCGCTAAAGGAGCTTTTCCATGCAGTGTCAGATCAATCTAAAGGGTAAGAGAAAAGAAAAATTCATATATTCAATTATCTGCATTATGTTAATTTAACGGGTGGCGCAGGTGGCGTAGTGGTTAGCAACACAACAAGAAGGTCCTGGGTTTGATTCCCGCACCAGGAATCTTTCTGTGCGGAGTTTGCATGTTTTCTCCGCACTTGTGTGGGTTTCCTCCGGGTATTCCTGTTTCCTCCCACAGTCCAAAAACATGCAGAATCGGTCGATTGGTGATTCTAAATTATCCATAGGTGTGAATGGTTTTTTGTCTATGTGTTGCCCTGAGATGGACTGGCGACCCGTCCAGAGTGTACCCCCGCCTCTCATCCTATGTGACCTGGGATGTGGACCCGATTTAGGGAATAAATGGGTAAGACGATGAATGAATGTTAATTTAACTATTAAAGTAAGTTTTTATATTTAGGTGTAGGTCAGCGTTGTTTTTTCATAAGAGACCTCAGTATGTCCGCAGACTTTTAGAGTTGTCTCTGTGAATCTGTCCTGTATACCGAGATAACACACACCTGAACTGAGCAGAAGATCTCTGCTCAGGCCTTAGTTTCAGATTTATACTGCTCATGTTAAAATGGAGTTTGTTTTATATGTTACATTTGACTGTTTATTAATAACGTCCTGCTGTTGTTTTAAATAAGATTTTTCTTAAATTAGGCTTCGCTGTGAGAAAAAGGATGTGACCAGTGAATATGATAGCAGTGACCAGACCAATGCGGTAGACTGTAGCAACATCCCGTGCACAGAAACGGGTTAGAGTTCATCACTTGTACCATGATTTAAAAAAATAGAATTAGATTTCATGACTGATCCAGTTTTACTTATGAACTTTAGTCCTTTACAGTGAATATTTCGATTAAGTGTTAACAATCTTTTATGTACAGTTACAGTTTGGCATTTGGTAGACGTTATTATCCAGAGCAACTTACATTTTGTCTCTTTTTTACAACTGAGCAATTTGGTCAATTTGGAAAGATTTGGTCTTTCTGGTATTTGTCCAACACCTTAACCACTAGGCTACCACTTCCCATGTCCTTTCCTTTTATATGAAATGCCAGTGACTGTACCATTTGGGAAGTGTTTTGATTGCCAGCTCCATAAAAGAGATGAATGTAGTGTCGCTCTGGATAAGAACATCTGCTTGATATTGACATCTGTACATAAAGACAATCCTGTAATTCTGTACACAGCTGTATTTAGCTAACATTCTTAGATTTGCTCACTAATGTTGCTGCTATTCCTTTACACGGCTCAGTAATTCTCTTGTTATTTACATCTAGATGTGACACTGCCCCCTGACCTAGTGTGCACTTCCAATTCATTTGAGACTGAGCCGTTGTTGTTCAGCACAGGAGAAGGGTGGATGAGCCCTGCCCAGTTCCAACAGGTGTACAATGAAATGATGCAGGTTTATGAAAAGTTGCAGGTGAATGAACTCTAACTCTCTCTAAAGAAACTCTTACGTTTTACGAATTTATAAATTAGCAAAGCAAATAACAACAAATACTAAAATCAGCTACAACAGTATGAAAATTTTCTTCTTTTCACTAGAAATGAGTTTGTTTAATTTCGGCTTGGCTATATGTATATTGTAAAAGGAACAATAGTCAGTTTACCCCATTCAATATACCCTAGTGAGTTTACCGCAGATCTACACTATACTGCTAAAAGATTGTCACCTGACCATCGGATACACACGTTTCTCTCCAAATTGTTTTTACAAATATGGAAGCAAACAGTTGTCTAGAATGTTTTTTTTGTAGCATTACATTATTCCTTCAGTGGAACTAAGAGACTCCCAACACTGTTCCAGCATGACTATGACCATGAGCACAAAACCCTTGAACTCCCTTATGACATGATTTTATTCTTTTTATAGTAAAAAAACATTTTCAACCAAGTCCTTATCTTAACACCACTGAAGACCTTTTGGATTAACTGGAATGGCGACTGATCCACCCCAGGCCTCCTTATATAACATTAGTGTCTCACATTATAGAGGAAAGTCTTGTGAATGGAGCTTAAATAGCAAAATTGATGCTCAGGTGAACACAAACATTTGGCAACATAGTTTACTTCTAAAATGTGCCTTATTCTGTATGTACCACTTCAGACTCCTGTTCTTGTAAGGTGGGAAATTCAAAATCAATCTTTTAGATGCGAGTTGCAAAATCATACATTATTGCAGTGAAATACTTTTTGGAAAGTCGGTGGTCTGTAATGTCAGTCAAGTTGAATCAAGTTATAGACTTGTAGACAGATAAAGAGAATTAACAGTGCAAATATATAAGTCATGTAAACCAGGGGTGTCGAACTCAAATACACAGGGGGGCCAAAATTCAAAACTGGAACAAAGTTGTGGGCCAACATTGATATTGATTGAAAAAAACTTCAGGTAAAACAATTAACCTTTTCTTATGGATCCAAACAAGTTTTGCTCAAAAATGGATTAAGAAACAAGCAAAGCTTAATACTAAACCATATATAACACATACCTTTACATAATTTAATATGACATACTTGAAAAACTGAAATTCCAATTAAAAAACACATCAATGGAATTTATTTCTTAAATAAATATTTGCAGCCTTCTGAATAAAATTTTCACAGGAACCCTTTTCCACAGGCTAATAATAAATGTAAACATAGAATAACAATAACAATTAACTAATAAAAATGTATTAAACTAATAATTAATGAACATGTCTTGGAGTAGCAAGAAAAGTTAATTGGTCCTGTTGTAACTGACGTGCCAAAACACCAACCGAGCATTCTGGGATTTGCAGTATTAGTGGTACATGCGCCATATAATACTAGCGAGCAGCTCTAAGAGTAATTTGTTGTGGCTTCATGGGACAAATATAATCTGGACAAATATGATGTAACACCTTTGACAATTATGATGTAAACAAATAGGGAAATGTGGTAAAGTATGTCCAATATAAAGTACATGTCCAATGTATTTGTGTGTGCGTGCGTGTGTGCGAAGAATCCAGTGAAACACTGAAACAATAAAAATAAAAGTTGTGTTAAAAAAAAAAAAATTCATGTATCTTAGGAATACTGATTAAAACGCTGTTTACTGTCTCTGTGTTTGGAACATAAATACAGTGCCTTGAAAAAATATTCATAACCCTTGTGTTATGAATATGTGTGAATATTTCACACCTTTCAAATGAGAAGTGAAGAAAAGAGTTCAGGCAGGGTAGAGCGGATGGAGAAGAGTGGCAGGAGTGATTTGTGATAGACGAGTT
>JAOTRA010002543.1:0-10138 GCA_026260255.1 Pseudolaguvia tuberculata | reverse complement strand
CCCTCCCCATTTATCCGGGCTTGGGACCGGCACTAAGAATGCACTGGCTTGTGCAACCCTAATGGCTGGGTTTTTAATTAATTTAAGCTTTACATAAGTAAAAAGTGTCATTATAATTATTACCTTTACTGACTTTCACAATAAATTGCTTCTACAAAACCTTATTTAATTGTTTATAGTTAAAGTAAATGGTGCAGACCCGCCCACATGCTGCAGAACACCAACATCAGTGCTCATTGTCACCTGTAGGGCCAGTTTGGCATTACATGAGCAGCACATGTAAGTAACTATTGAGATTACATAAAGTTTGGATTTGGCCAAAAGAGCTGAATTTATTGCAGTATAAAATGTAAAATATAAATGTAGGAAACCGGAGTACCCGGAGGCACCCACGCAAGGACGGGGACAACATGCAAAAGCTCCACAGAAAGACCCTCAGCCCGGGATTCGAACCCGATACCTTCTTGTTGTGAGGCAACCGCGCTAACCACTTCGCCACTGCGCTGCCCGAGACTTTTTTTGTTTTAGTTTATTATGTTTTAATAAAATGAAATGTTCTGTACTGTGCACTAAAGTCAGTCTGTTTATGTAAATTGCTCAGGTCAAGAGTCACTGTATTTTAATGTCAGTGTAGTAGAGTACAGATTTAAAGGTGTTCTATGCTGCAATTAAAGATGAGGTTAAAAGTTTAAAATGTTTACAACATTAGCAGTGAAATATATACAGAAATGCTGTACACCCAATTGTTTGTAAGGCAGCTGAGTTATAAACGTTGGAAATGAATACCTCTTTCCTTACTGAAGTTATGGCAATGCTAACTAATTATTTCAAATGCATTGAAAAAATAATTTGAGTAATAAATTAATTAATTTCAAAATATATATTTTTGTTTTGAATATTACTTAATCTACGTAAGTATGATTTACTCAATATGCTGCTCTTTGTCACAATGGTTAAACTCAAATGTTTCACTAAAGTTCACTAAACTTACAAAGAAATTGTTGGAAAATGTTGCCTTATATTTTTTTAAATTTTAAGTTGAATCTAAGCAACAGTTTGTACAGTGTACTTTCTATAGTGATTTTGTTAAAGAATTTGGTGGATTTTATATCGTTGGTGCTGGCTGCCAATACAGTATTATTTGTTTCCAATTCTACACATAATAAAAATCATACTGTAGATTTAATCCTGTTATATATAATTGATGTTAATTATGAAACAAAGCAATAATATAACAGATCATTTTCTAGTCTTGTATAAACTAAAAATGTAAATTCTGAAACATGTCATAAGTATGCTCGAACCATTTTCTCAATCACTAAAGATTGTTTTATAAGTAATAAGTAAACGTCTATCCCAATTCCTCAGCATGTCCAATATCCAAGAAAACCAAAAAGCAAAATATCAGCTCTGTGTTTTCTGGTATTTTAAATAAAACAGTTCCTCCTTTACTAGTCCCCAAAACTTTTAAACTGGCTGTAATTAAACAACTCATTAGAAAATACTACTTGATCCCAAAGATCTAGTTAATTAAAGACCAACCTTAAACCTCCCATTTCTGTCTAAAATCACAGTTAAATCTATTTTTTTTTTAAAATCTTTTTTAAATCTAAATCCTGACTTGAAATCCTCACAGATACCATTTCTCTCTATAAGAAATGGTATCTGTGAGGATTTCAAGTCAGGATTTAGATCCAATCATAGTCCTGAGACTGCTTTAGAGCAACCAACCACCTGCTGCTATCAGCAAATAATGCATGTCTCTCCCTATCAGTTCTATTGGACCTCAGTGCTGCCTTTGACATTGTCGATCACAACTTTTAAGTAGATTAAAAAACATTGTTGGCATCAGGGGCAGTACATTAGCGAGGTTTAAACCTTACTTAACCAACTGAGGGCAATTTGTAGCTGGCGACCCGTCCAGGGTGTACCCCCGCCTCTTGCCCTGTGTGTGCTGGGATAGGCGCCCACAGACCCCCGTGACCCCGGATTCGGATCAGCGGGTAAGATGAATGAATGAATTAAATTGCTGCCGGTGTCATAATGCATACAAGTACAGTATGGAGTAACCCAAGGATCACCCATCCAAATAATCAGAATCAAGAGTTGCAATCACTTACATGGCCACAGGTGTATAAAATCAGGCACCTGGGCATAACATAAGAACGTGGAAGTTTTTGGGAACAACAGCAACTCATACACAAAGTGGTAGGCCACGTAAGCTGACGGAGCGGAAGAGAAGATTAAAGAGAGTCTACAATTTCCAAGAAAAAAAATCTTTTAACAGACAATATCAGGAGTCGTCCTTAAAATATGAATTTTTTGCGACAGGCGATTCTCCACACACCAAAACCTGCTGTGCATAATATGCGGCGACTGACTCTAATGAGGCAATGAAGCCTTGTTACTTGAGACTTTATTTACATTTATGTTATATTCATATTATGTTGGTTGTTGGCACAATATTACGGGAAAGCTGCTAGTAATGTTGCATACGAGTATAGAGTATACAGTGAATTCACGTTTATTACTATATTTACAATATAAGCAATACAACTCTACTACCAACAAAACTAACCGCTTGTAATATAATTTCTTCTTACAAAATCTTGAAGAAAATAATTATTGGTGTTTATTATTGGACCAGAAGCCAACCAGCAACCAGCTAACTGGTTAACACTCAAAGGCTGATCTGTCAACCCTTCAGCATTAGTTAGTACTATGGGATGGGAGTTTTGGTTCCTTGCTGCTGTCACCTATAGCTTGCATAGTTGGGGAATCTTAATATGTTAAATAAATGTTAAAGTTTATAGGATTGTAGTGAGACCGGCAATGTTATACGGTTTAGAGACAGTGGCGTTGTCAAAAAAAAGAATGAGAAGCTGGCAGAGTTGGAAAATGTTGAGATTTTCATTGAAAGTGACGAGGATGGACAGGATAAAAAATTAGTTAATTAGAGGGACGGTGCATATAGAATGTTTTGGAGACAAGGTGAAAGACACTTGGTTGAAATGGTTTGGGCTTGTGCAGAGGAGGGACATGCAGTATATTGGTAGAAGAATGAGAGGATGGAGGTGCTAGGCAGGAGGAAAAGAGGAAGACCAAGGAGGGGGTTCATGGATGTGGTCAGGGAAGGAAGATATGCAGGTAGTTGGGGTGTAAGAGGCAGCTGTAGAAGACAGGGTAACGTTGAGAACTCTGTCTCACACTCGCACGCACTCACAAGCTTAAGAGGTTGTTATTATTTGGGAACTATTTGATGGCAAAAGCTCAAACAGATGGTGCAGTATTACTCTGTACTCAATATAACTTGTGTGTTTCTTGATTAGTGCACAGCAGGGCAGAATGACTTCTATTTTGACTCTGTTATTAATGTTGTTACTAAATAAAGCAATCAGCAAGGTTATAAAGGTGAGGTCATGAAGGTGTGAGGCGTGAAAATTTCTTTACCCAGAGCAGAATTACTGTTGTAATATTTTAGAAAAGCATTTACAATAAACTTTCATATGTGCCGTTAAATTACACAAACATTATTGTTAGCAATGTCCAGGTGAAAAACAAACAAACAATTAAAAACATTAAGTTTTATCTTTAATCTACACTCAGTAGCTAGTAGTTTGCTTGACAGTAGAAGACTTACATCCTCATCTGATGAAGGGCTCTGGAGAGGGTGGAGCGTATGTGGAGAGATGGGGTTTAGCAGTCTGTCCTGTGACAAGCTTGGCATGGTGAGCACCTGAGTAGCTGCAGGCACAAGGTGAGAAGACTGCAGCTGCAGAAGTGCTGTGGACTGAGGGAGCAGGGTGGGGTGACCTAAGCAGAGAGAACATCCATAAGAAAAACATACACCTGCTTCATTCTCCTAAACGTGCACTTTCTGTCGATTGAGCTACATGGTAATGACAACAGTGTGTATATCTTTATGTGCCGTGTTTACACGAAACACCAGAGAAAGGATTTACACACACACACACAGTCACACGCCCGCACACAGTCTAACGCTCCCGCACACTGTCTTTCGCACACAGGCTCACTCGCACGGTCTCATACGCACATTCCTGACCTGCAGGGGGAGCTGGCTGTATAGAGACAGGCGTGGGTTTGAGCAGTGGTAGAATAGTGGTCTGTACTGGCTGGATGATGATGGTTTTGGTGTGCAAGGATGCTGTAGGCTGAGCAATCGGCAGTGCAGTGATGAGTGGTTTTGGCTGAATAGAGATTTTAGGACTCAGGGGTACAGGCTTCACAGCAGGTTTAACTATTAAAAACACAAATTTAACACTCAGACAGTGTACAGCAAGACCATTCCATAAAATGTTCCATCAGAAGAGCCTCCAAAGTGCACTGGGTAATAATGCTGCCAGGAAGAGCGGGGAAGTATGCTTTAACATTGTTATTGAGTAACATTTACAGCTCACTTTACCTTTGAAACGATTGTTTTTTCTCACTGGTTTCCTCTCAGCTGGCGGATCTGAGCTGACAGACAGTGGGGAGGGCAGAGACTGAGAAGAGAGAGGAGACAGGGCTTCATCCTGCAAAGGAAAAAAATGACACACACAATAACAGTACAATTACATAATGGACACTGCAGGAACTCCCACACTAGACCGCGTAGAAGCAGCGGGGAGTAGAGGTATAAAATAACATTAGGATTGGTTAATTACACTCACTTAACAGATTAATTACACCTACTCTGATAATTATATAAAGACTTTTAAGATATACTTTAAAAGACTAGAACTAAAGAACCCCACCTCCACACTACACACACAAAACCAAATGAGATGCAAATGGAAAGTAAAAGACAACAAAGGGCTCAAACTCAGATGTAAAAATGAGCCTGTCCATCGTTAGCCTGGTGTTCCCAAAGGTTCTTTCCAAAACACACAGGCGTGCAAACAGACTGCTTACTAGGAGAGAGCAGGGCGTATATGCCTCTGTTGATGAAGGTGAAGAGACTGAAATAAGTGTAGGAGCTGGAGAGAGCGGCTCTGTTGAAAAGCCTCCATCTGCAGGTAAAAACAAAAAATAGCAGGTCAGATTTTCATTCTGTCACTGTGTGAAAATGAATATGTGCCATCATGAAATCAGAGACTACAAACTGGACCTGTACACATGCTGCTGGTGTTGGGCCAGATATCCGAGCTCCAGACAGGGAGATCAATGTCCAAGTTAAGACCATCAACACTGTCCATCTATGAAACACGCAGAATAACAGATCTGCCCAGTGCTCTGAAGAAACAAACTAAGTCCACACTGACATCAGATATGTGAACAGGACTAACATGAACACCAACAAAAAAAAACCCTCCGGAGTAACTTTTTGCTGTGAGGCAACCGTGCTAATCACTACGCCACCCTAATGTTTACTTATTTATTCATATTTTACAAATTACTGCTACATCTTTTCCCCGGTGACCAATGATCTTGGTTGTGAGAAACAGCTTGTGAATAGCAATTGCACCGACTCAGATTAGATTTGTTTGTTAAATTACAGCCATGTTTTTTTAGAGTGTCTTCACAGTCACTCGTGAACAAATTCAATGCACACTGACACTAGTTTAAGTCGATCAACTCATTCATTCATCTTCTAACCCACTTATTCTCTAATTCAGGGTCACGGATACCTGCTGAAGCCCATCCCAGTGCACATAGGACAAGAGGCAAGGGTACACACTGGATAGGTCACCAGTCCATCGCAGGGTCACACATAGACAAACAACCACTCACACACACTAATATGGGCAAGTTAGAATCACCAATCAACCTAATGTACAGGTTTTTGGACTGTAAGAGAAAACTGGAGTACCCATGATCAGCTGCACGATCACTGGACGGGTCGCCAGTCCATCTCAGGCCAACAAATAGGCAAACAACCATTCACTCCTAAGGACAATTTAAAATCACCAATCAACCTAATGTGCATGTTTTTGGATTGTAGGAGGAAACCGAAGTACCTGGAGGAAACCTTCACATGTGGGGAAAACATGCAAACTCCTCACAGAAAGATTGAACCCAGGACCTTCTTGTTGTGAGGCGACCGTGCTAACCACTATCCCGCCTGTGTGTGTTACATCATTTCATTATTTTAACACAAATATAAACATATAGAATTTTTCATTTACATCAAAACAGGATAATAAATTACATCCATCAGTGTGTGTGTGAGTTGGGGGGTACCCCCTATTCTAGTTAACTCTGTTGTTTCCTCATATAAAAGTGTTTTTTCCTTTTACCTCTAACCTAGCTAATGTTTAATCACATTAATTCCAAATTAATTAACACCTCGTCATTCTCATTCAATGTGATCATTCCTGGAATTCTATGTACCAATCTGAAATGTTCATAAAAGTTAATTGTGAACATGAGTGTGTGACGGTTTAGTGTAAAAACAGGCTTAACCAGTCTGTGATATTAATGTTAGTCTAATGTTGGGTGGAGTGGTTACATTCTTCACAAATGATTGTCAGTTTAACAGAAAACAGATTTCTGTATTTTATGGTAATTTGCTTGGTTTACTGTAGCAGGTTTAGGTTAAAAAAACAACAACAATAGAATGTAATGATGATATGCCCTTAAACGTTTGGCCATACAAATGTATATGTGTGCTGCCCTGATGTGTTTTACAGCTCCTCTGGAAGCAAGGAGAAATTATTGTGTGTGCGTGTGTATTTGATAGACTTACATAGGCAGTGTTGGAGAGAGCCTGCAGCAGGTCATCATCATCTCCTAGTCCATCTAACTCATCAAACAAACTGATATCTACACAAAGGAAGGACCGTTAACAAGATTACAGGGAGATATTAATGAGGTTTCACTGAGATATTAATATCTACTATTGAACAAAAAGCTGATATAATAATAATAATAATAATAATAAGTCAATTTACATTCTGTTCTCGTTCCGATATAGTTAATATTATTAGCTCTTTCCACAAAGTTATGAGTGTTAACCACACAGTACCACCAGGAGTGAGTGAGTGTGTGTGTTGTGTACTGAGAGCGCAGTCAGATTAAACAGTCATTGCCGATGCAACGCCATTAATCTTCCTTCCATTAACACCTTCTGCCCGATTAAAGTGTTCATAAAGTCAATTTATATTATACTATAGTAAGTTTCCGTGTGTGTGTCCGTGTCAGTGTGTGTGTTTACCCCATTCGCCGTCCTGATCGATGGACATGTTTGCCGTGTTGTTACTCTTTTGTAAACGTAAAGTATCTTCGACGTTTAATAACAGCTCTTTTGGCATGGCTCCTTAAAGACATCAGCGTCGTGTAAACCCGGGAAATACGAATTAAATGCGGTTTAAACGGCTGTAATATATAACGCGTAAAGCGGTGTTTAAAACACGGCTGAATCCAGACCAATTGCTGCTACATACACGTCTGACTTACACCGCGTCTACGGCGACCGTAGAGGGTCAAGCTGAGCGCGTTAGCATAGCATCGCAAGATGGCAGCAAACCGCAGTCAGACTCGGAATTATTCATTCATCCGTCTTCTCAGCCGCTTGGACATTAATTCAGGGTTACGGAGTCTGATGGAACTTATCTCAGGGGCATACCACGGACAGCCCGCCAGTCCATAGCAGGACCACACACAGCCAAACAACCTCGTGGGATGTGGTAGCCTAGTGATTAAGGTGTTAATACCAAAAAGACCTGGGTTTGAATCCAACCTCCACCAAGTGACCACTGTGGGCCTTTGAGCAAGGCCCTTAACCCACATGTGCTCAGATTGCCAAATGCCGAACTGTAACCACACTCACACCTATGGCCAATTTTAAATCACCAATCATCTTTTGCATTTTTATGCGAGAAGGGGTGCATTAATCAACCACACCACAGAGAAGTAAATTCACAATAGAATATTCATTCATCCAACTATATAGAGAGCATAAAGCGATACATGTCCACCCTGGGGTATCAGAGTTCCAGGAAAGTTGAAATAAAATAATAAATAATATTAAATGCTGATCGATTTTGATTATACTAGAATGTTCATGCAGTGATTTTTCAGTGTACTCACTGTAGCATTTATTTGATAATTATTGATGATTATTATATATAATTTATCGGACATTCTCCCACCAGTTTTACTGGTGCTGATTTCAGTGTCCCCAGGGAAGACCTAGAACACACTGGAGGGACTATATCTCTCGGCTGGTCGGGGAATACCTCGGTGGAAGAGCTGGAGAAAGTGTCAGTGGAGAGGGATGTCTGGGCATCACTGCTTGGATGCCACTGTCAGAAAATGGCAGGCTTTTATGTTAAAATCATGATAAATAATTTCAGAACTTTTTCCAAACACAGACAGAAGGTAACCCTTTAAGTCATAGGTGTCAAACTCTGGCCCGTGGGCCAAATTTGGCCCGAAGCGCTATTATATTGGCCCCGCGAATCCATACAAAATTATTATTAGAGCTGGCCCGCCGGTATTATATGGCGCATGTACCGCTAATATTGCAAATCCCACGATGCTTGGTCGGTTTTTTGGCGCGTCAATCATGACAGGACCAATTAAAGCCCATAATAGCAACTTGCTACACCTCCCAAAATGGCGAAAAGAAAGGCAGAAAATCTGAGCTTTTTGGACAGATGAGAGGCAAAATATCTCTTTACTAACGTGGCGATAACCAAAGAGTACAACATTAGACCACAAAGTGTGTAACAAACTTTTTTTGCTACACCTACACATGTTCATTGATTATTAGTATAATATATTTTTATTAGTTAATTGTTATTGTTATTCAATTTTTACATTTATCATTAGCATGTATAAAATGGTTCCTGTTAAAATTTAATTTAGAAGACTGCAAATAAAATGTTTATTTAAGAAATAAATTCCATTATTGTGTTTTTAAATGGAACTTCAATTTTGAATGTGTGCAATAAGTTATATTTAAGTTATATGTTATGTATAGTTTAGTATTAAACTTTTCTTGTTCCATATTCAGTTTTTAAGCAAAACTTCTTTGGGTCCATAAGGTTCATTGTTATATCTGAAGAAAGATTTTTTTTCAATCAATATCGATGTTGGCCCGCAACTTTGTTCCAGTTTTGAATTTTGGCCCCGCTGTGTATTTGAGTTTGACACAACTGCTTTAAGAAGTATCAGACAGTGATACAATAACAAAGTCCTTGATAAGAAACTAATCAGCGAGATAATCCAAGAATCAAACCTGACACAAGAACAAGACATTAGGACAGGAACATGAACACGCAAATGATGATACAACAGAAAGTGAAACCGCTGCCGGCATTATAAATCTGAGCAGTCAGCGCACAGCAATGATCGTAACGTAAAGTTTCCCTTTATACTGTGTATAGTATATGTAGTGAGACTTTTTCACATTCTATTTACTTATAAAAATCTGAATGAAGATCAAACCAGCTAATGTAAACGTTTTCTAAATATTAGGACAAACCTGTAACGGACTGCTCATAGTCGGATCCAATGTGCAGGTACTCTTTTATTAACAGATATGATTATATATACGAATTCTAACAAAACACGGAAATATCCAAAGAAAACACGGGAATACTCGTCGGGAAAGAATCGAAACCAAAACTAATAAGCACTGTGTCACGTCCTCCTCTCAGTTGAGCGTCTCCAGCTCTTGTGTGTGAGCGCGCGCGCAGCTGAGTCTCGTTTAGCGCTGATTCACCGGCGTTATAAGCCGGTGTTTCTCCCCTTATGGCCGTTGGATCCTTTTTGCGTTTTCCTGAATTCATGTTTCTAGTCTAGTCTAGTCTGGTCAAGCCAAGTCAAGTCAAGTCAAGTCAAGTCAAGTCACGTCTCGTCTCGTCTCGTTCCTGCCTTTTTTTCTTTAACGGTAGTTTCTTTAGTTTAAATCCTTTTCTTATTACTTTTGCTTTTGCTTGTTTTTTCTTGTTGAATAAATGAAGAAATTTAACTCGCCAATCCTGAGTGTGGGTGCGCTTTTCATTCCCGATCCTGCCCCCCCCCGCGAACTCTGACAGTATGATCCAAACAAGTTTGCACCCAGTGGATTGGCGGCACCCCCCCCCATCGCATTCCCACGGAGATATGACGGCCGCCGCGGCGAGTGTCGTAAATTCGTGCGGGAGTGCGCGGCATTTTTTTTAGCTCAGCCACATGATTACACCATGCCCAG
>JAOTRA010002513.1:0-10141 GCA_026260255.1 Pseudolaguvia tuberculata | reverse complement strand
ATTGTTTGCTTTCCCTTTACCCTTCCCAAATAAAGACCTGGTTTACTGCAAATATGGATTCATCTATGCCTACAGCCAATGCGTTACAGTGGGGCTGCTTAATAATAGGCAATTTGAATTTCAGGATCAGCTAATGTCATTTGTCTTTTTTAGGAATTGGCCAAATCAAGTACTTTTCTAATGGTCAGACTGAACACATGTCTAATAATCCCCATCAATAATGATTTCCATCTATTGCCACTTCCAATACTGCTAAAACATAGAATCATGTGTAAACTTGTATAGAATTTTCCTTTGCTGAAGCAGAAGGCTTGAAAATGTTTACAGTACTACAATTCTTCTGTACATTGCAAGGTTCTTAAAAACAGGGTTTGCCATGTTTGGAGTAATGGAGACATGAACTTTTTGTATGAATGGAAACATTCCCATACTGTGGAAGTGGTAGCTCATTGTTGTCCTGATAAGATCATCCCAGGATTCAAATCCCAGGATTGCCACCGCTGCTACTGCTGAGCCCCTGAAGGTCTTCAAGTCCCAAATGCTCTGTTGGATAAACAAAATAATTGTTATTCACTCTGCCAAATGCCAGACATATTCATTCATTCATTCATTCATTCATTCATTCATTCATTCATTCATCTTCTTACTCGCTTATTCCCTAATTTATGGTCACAGGGGTCTGCTGGTGCCTATCTCAGCACACATAGGAAAAGAAGCAGTGGTACACCCTGTCAGTCCATCATAGGGCACACATATTCTAGCAACCATTCACACACACATTCACTCCTATGGTCAATTTACCATCACCAATCAACCTAATCTGCATCTTTTTGAACTGTTGGAGGAAACCGGAGTACCTGGAGGAAACCCACACAAGCGCGGGAAGAACATGCAAACTCCGAACAGAAAGACCCCCGGCCCGGGAATCAGATTGGCACCCCTGGTTAAGGTGTGTTCTTTAGCTTTTAATAAATTCAGTTTTGTTCTAAAAAATATAGGAGCACAATGAACAGAATAGAGAAATCCAACCTTTAATCCAAGTGCATTTATTCAGTGGGGAAAAATTCCCACATTAAATCATTATTTAATTATTTAAATCATGTGTGCCACAATTATTAGCACCCCTGACGTTACTACTTTGTGCAACCCAATTTTGCCAACAAAACAACACCTAATATAACTGCTATAATGTTTCACAAGACAGAAAGCGTGATCTTCGGCCATTCCTCTCTGCACCTCTTTGCATCTCTCTAAATCATCCAGCGACCTGAGTACTCTCCTCTGCACTCTCCTCTTCAGCTCACTTCACAGGTTTTCAATGGGGTTGAGGTCTGGGGACTGAGATGGCTGAGACTGAGATGTCAGACAGAAGATATGGGCATGTGCAGGCAAGTGGCTTTTGTCTTGTATCCATTGCCTGACTTGTGAAGGTTGACACACATCTGCCTTACTTGAATAGTGTGTTCCTTTGTGTTTCCCGTGTTGAATAGTGGATAAGAGAAAAGGCCTCTGTGTCACGTCATATTCATACCCCAGGGAAACAGGAAGTGATGAATTAATAATTATGTTCCTAGATACTTTGATCAACTTTGTAAACTACTGACAAATACTTCAAATACATTACTAAACTAAACTAACCAATCCCTAGGAATTGTTATGGGATCCAATAATTCTAGAACGGGTGATTGTATGATCTTCGTCAGGGAATTTTTTCCCCTTAAAATTCACATGAGTTGAACGTTACATTTTTGTACAATTTTCGGTGTGAAAGTATGCCTCTGCAATAAAAATTTAATTTACTTTAAGGTTTTCAACACATCTTAACCAGAGGTGCCAATAATTATGGAGGGCACTGTAATACATTGTCATTGTATTCCAGTATTAAACCATCAAATTGGATTAACCAGACAATTTTAAATGCATATATTGCATAGTTCAAACACAGCTACAATAACATAGTATACCGTACATTATTACTGTCCAAGTAATAAAACATTACTAATTATTGACATTGACAGATTTTTCAAATTACAAGGCGTACTTTATTGTATTTAGATCTTAAACACACTAGTTATAGACAATTAAAATAAGGACCAATATTACTGGACCAGTGGTTGACTAGAGATGATTACAGAAACAAAAATCATTTACAGTCTAATGAGCTTATATCTTAAATACAAAACAATTTTTTTTTTCATCTCTTTAGATGCATAACATTTTTGAAAAATTTGCGAAAGGGTTGTACCTATCAAAGAATTTGTGCAAAATAACTTTAAAATAACGAATCAAAGACCACCATGCACATTTGCAATGTACAGTACATATTTAATAAATCCATGCTGAAAAATCATAACTAAATATAAATAGAAATGTTTTTGTGAAATATATGTGACTCAGGTTGGCACAGTAGGCAGTATTTCTGCCTCACTGTTCCAGGGTGTCTGGTTTCATCATGAGCTTGGGTTGAGTGTAGGGTATTGAATGTTTTTTGCTTTTCACATGTTTATGTGGGTTCCTGTTTATTACTTTGGTTTCATCCTACCATTTCCAGTGTGTTGCAAGCATAATTTTAATTATTATTAATTTATTTTTATTCATTTATAATTAATTATATTTTTATATATATTTTAAAGTGTTGCAGAAGTGTTATTATCTTGGACTAATCATCATGAATGCATCTTATTCACATCGTTTTAAGGCTGTTCTTAATCATGTTCAATGCATTCAAAAGTCACATTAGGTATCAGAATTGTAATGTATGGCTAAAAGTACATGTCATGGGCAATGAAAAAGAAGCTCTAGGGCATAGCGACTCACATCAGTACATGTTTCAAACTGATTTTTTATGATAAATAAATAAAACGAATTCATCTATCAACATGTCTACAATGAAGTAGATAATGTTGTGTTTTTAAGCGGATGTGCCCCTAGCTCTTCTATTATTATTATTATCATATGAGTGAGACAAGCATGTAAAGAAAAAGAAAAATAGTAATTATACAATTCATGCAACAACCCCATGCAACTTTTAAGCACATTTCTTCCTTAGCTAATTAGAGGCCTTCTTTTGCCTTGGAGAATCTGACATGCAACGTCATTCTGTCAGGCTTGGCAGCCAGCCTGGTGAGTAACTGCCTGCTCTGGGATTAGTTGGAAGTAAGAAAGTCAATTAGTTTGTAAGGTACCTGTTTATTCATATTACAACACCAGAATATAAATGCTTTGTGTCAGTCGGTATGGGGAAACGAGAGATCCATCAAAATGAAGGCAAGAGAGAGAGTGAGCCGAGTGTGAGAAAAGAGAGTGAGAGACATTCATGTAAATTAGTTTTGACATAGAAACATTGTGAGATAACACCAGTATCTAAAATGGATTTATTGTGGCATCACTAACTTCAGTATTATGAGGAAAATGTAGGGTATTTAAAACAGATTTTATACAATCAATATTAGTCAAATCAATTAATCAGTCAAACTGAATGTAATGTAAAGGAATAATTAAATTTAGTCCAATTGACAGAAGTTATTTAGAAGTGAGGTGGCAATATTTGACCCACTGTTGAGTTTGTACATTTTACCATTGAAGACAAACATTTAAATTAGACATACTTTTTAACAGCTACAGCTACAGTTTGGCATTTGGCAGACACTCTTATAAGGTGTTCTTGGGGTTTTAAGCAGCATAAATTGGTTAAATCAGGAGGAGTCTTCTACCGGTAAAGATTATAACAAACTACAAAGAAACATGCTTGCTGAGAACTACCACACAAACTTAGTGAAGCAGATGACCAGTGCCATCAACAAGAACTGACAGAAACCCAGAACTAACAGGGCATATCGACTCTACCCTAGAATCTAAGGTACAAAAGGTGCTTAAACTAACTAATTGTTAACTAAAGGGTGGTACAAAAAACAGTAAACCATGTAGTTTCCAAAACTTTTTCTGCTGGCCCCTCACTTACATAAGAAAAGTTAATTAAAATAAAATAAAAACACAGTTTTAGAACAGTGTTCTTTCTACAGAAATCTGTACACACTATAAATCAGCTCCATGTTTATTGTATAGGTTTATCAGGGTCTTATGGTTACATATAACTGTCTGATTGAGTGAGTTTAACCTTTAAGTTGACATATTACATAAAAATTATCGATTGTAAATAAATAATACCAAAGTGTAAAATAAAATGTCAAGAAACAGTATTCATCATACATTCCAAAAAGTTTCCATTGACGAACAAAATATTTATTTTTACTGACACTAGTAAAGTTCAGTGATTAAAAAGTCTTCTGGAATTGGTTCTTTAAACTTGGCTGAACTAAAACATACACCATGCAAAATTTTCACATTTAGTGAACAACCTTTGAAGTTTCCCCTCACCCTTCTTCGAACTGCAAAAGATCCTTAGAGAAACCATCTTATAAATGTACATGTCTGAATATTCAGTTCATCTCTGAGGTTTGATTCCTGTTTAAGCCTATTATGTGTTAGATTAAAATGTATTACCGCAAGTCCAGCAATAAACCACAATTCCACTTATGCAGGGACTTGCCTCTTTCAAGTAAAAGCTCTAAAAATATTAAACTTCTTTTAACTTCAGGGTGGTGCACGGTGGCGTAGTGATTAGCATGGTCGACTCACAACAAGAGGCTCTTTATGTGCAGATTGCTCTAGTTCTCAGTGTACTTTTATTTAAAAGGCTTCTATTGTATGCTCACTGCATTTTATTACTTTAAATGTCTTTTGTAATTGTTTGTTAAAGCATGTAATCTATTTTATCACATGACAATACAATAAAGCAAATATATTTTAAAACTGCTGATAACAAATACCATGGTAAAATAAATCATATTTATTCCATTCCTACCTGTTCAAAAGAACTACTGCCATGACAACACAACACAAAATGTTACCTCTACAGATTAGCTATCTGTCTTCTAATCACTTTTTTTTAAATGCAGCAGTGAATGAAAGCACTGTTTTTAACACATACTTTAGTATTTTCAGATAGACATTGTATTGCTTTCTTTAATGTTTCAATTTATTGAGGAAACAAAACAATATAATGTAAATACTGTTCAGTTATGATTACTGGATATACCAAAGCATTTGAGGAAATGAAAATTTCCAAAATCAGTTTGGCTCAGCTGCTAAAGACAGGGGAGCAGCTGAACGTGAATGTGTTAGAAGTCGATTGTGTCACACTCAGCCAAATGTTTTTGGCTGTAACATTGAAGTGAAATAGGGTTCCATCCAGGAGTCAGTTCCCCAAAGATCTCGGATGAATTTTAGAAAAAGTCATTGCAACCGCATGACTAGGATTTACTGCATTTTCCCTAGTTTGGCTCCAATTGGCAAATCAGACAAATTTAACTCTACCTTACAGACTGTGCCAAAGTCTCAATCTAGGACTATCTCATTATTAGTTTTGTCTACATGGCTCTATTGCAGTACATGTTGGAAAGCTGTTTTCCTGTTTTGATGCTGAAGATTGTATGAATCACACTGGCTGTGGATGCTTATAGGACTATAGGGTTTATAATGCTTATTCCTATTAAGCACCTATAAAGATATTTTATTTTTGTATTTGTATCCTCAGATGGTGAAATTAACATTTGTGCATGACGTGATTGGATCTCTTGTTGGTGGGCCCAATTGGAATAGTGGTCAAAGGGTTTGTTTTTGTTTTTTTGAATGAAAGGAAAAACAAAAAAAAAGATAAAAAAAAAAATACCTGAACATTAGTATATATACAAAAATTCATATACAAAGCATTTCATTCATCTTCTTTCTTGCTTATTACCAAATTCTGGGTCACCGGGGTCTGTTGCGCCTATCCCAGCATACATAGGGTGAGAGGCGGGGATACACCTTGGACGTGTTGCCAGTCCATCTCAAAGCAAAACATAGACAAACCGCTGTTCACACACACTTTCACTCCTATGGACAATTTAGAATCATCAATTGACCTAATCATTTCAATAACCAAATATATTAAAGTTTATAGTGTGCCATGTAATCAGCATAGAAAAACAGAAATGTCAGTATTGTCTTTAGAAGTTAAATAAAAAATTAAAAACATTTTTATCTGCCACGAAATTCTGTACATTTACAGAAATTTTCACGGTAACATTGGAAAAGGTTACACAGAATACTGCATACTGTTTTTTGATAAAGAATGTGTAGCAATTTGATAAAAAAAAACCCTGCAACACAGACTCACACCAAGCTGCCATAGAACCACTCATTAATATTAAAAGTCCAATTATTAATTGTTTCTTTTTTAATTATACATAAAAGAACATCATGATATGCATCAGGCATATAACATTGACTGGTTAAAAAAAAGCCACATTATGGCAATACTGCGAATTTTCTGCCCTATGTTGATGAGCTTTATGAGGTGTCTTTATGATGAGGGCTACAGCTCCTACTTTGGAGAAACTTTCCTTCAGCAAAGACTTTAAGGAACTACTGTGTTTGGTGTTGTTCATTTACAGCTTTTATTCAAAGGGTGAATCAGTTTGTTTTGGCTGGAAAATACTATAGCTTTCCTCTGTTAGCCCCTTCTATGCAACTGACAGTATACCAGCGAGTGTCACTGTTTCTATGACTCCTTATACACTGCGTGCACAATTATTAGGCAAGTTGTATTTTTGAGGATAAATTTTGTTATAGTACAACTCTTGCTCAATCCAAAATGTTAAGAAACACTCAAACCTGAACATGTAAGTAGTAAAAGTGAAGTGTTTACTTTCTTAAGAGAATATCTACATGGACACTAGTATTAGGCAACTATTAGTGTGCAGAATTATTATGCAACTAAATGACAAAGAATTACCCTTTTAACTTGTTTATTTTAACCTGTTAAAGTGAGAATAATAGCCAAACTCAATTTACAAATAAACATTTCTGAAATTTCAAAAAGAAAATCTTAGTGCCCAATACAGCGACCCTTCTTTTCAATACAGTCACAAGCCTCAGTCAAACTGAGTCAGTGAGTTTTTTTCTGCTCGGAATCAACTTTTTGTGCAGCTGTAACCACAGCCTCCCAGACACTGTTCAGAGAGGTGCACTTTTTACCTTCACTACAAATTTTTTGCTTAAGAAGGGCCCAAAAATTCAGGTGAAGAAGGCGGCCATGTCATTCGTTTTTCATTTTTAAGGCCTTTTCTGGCCAGCCACACAGTGGAGTACTTTGATGCATGTGATGGAGCGTTGCCTTGCATAAAAATGAAAGTCTTCTTAAAAGATGCAGACTTTTTCCTGTACCACTGCTTGTAGAAAGTGTTTTCTAAAAATTGGTAGTAGGTCTGAGAATTGATTTTGAGTCCATTTTCAACCCAAAAAGGTCCAACTAGTTCATCTCTAATAATACCTGCCCATACCAGTAACCCACCTTCACTTTAACTTGTGTCTTTACTTCTTAACATGTTTCTTGCAACTCTGTTGACTATTTGCTACAAAATGTTTGATGGTTCTGTGATCACCTCTGTGATCTGTCTTGACCTTGGCGACCGCTTAGTCTTCCTATCCCTAGAAACGGTACTGGCCATATGCATCAAATGTTCATTCAGAGATCATAAAAAGCGTTCTGTATGTGTCAAGAAAAGTAAATTTGTATATGAATTTGAATTTAAATGCAGCAAAAAATACCATCTCAAGTGATACAAAAGCTACAAACATAAGCATTGACTAGTTTCTCTTAAACTAAATACAATAAACTTTGTCATGTGTATTTGCAGTAAGAACTTTGGGGACTTAGCCCAATATGTAATTTTCTGTACACTAACCTGTCATAAATGGTTGAAATGACAACAAAAAAACTTTGACTTTTGACTTTGAGAGGACAGGCCTTAAAGCTGCTGTAAAAGCTCAAATGTTTTTGGTTTAGTCTGTTTGTTTGCTGCTTGGCCACAGCTTTTGTCAATAATAATTATACATGTCAAAAAACTATGAGGTATGTTAAAAGAATCAAGAGCAGAATTCTCCCAAGAGGGAGGTCAGATCTTCCATCAAACGTTATATTAGTTCTATACATCAATAAAGCCCACATTGTTATAGTAGCATCACTTAAATATCCATTCATTTATTGACCAGAAGATGTTGTAAGTGACATCACATCGTACAGGGATGATGATAAATGAAGAATATAATTATGAAGATAAAAATAGTGTAACAGTAATCTTGATGCAATTTCTCCTACATTATTATAATTCCCACCATAAGCATCATCAAGTAAATTCATTACATCAGTTCAAATTACCATTTAACAAGGCAAGTCTTTTTAATCATTCCTACTTACAAATAAGATAAACATTAACATAAATAAGGGAAACATTGTTCTCACAGCATTCTTTCATTCATTCATTTTCTCTTAGTCAGTGTTACGAGGGTCTACTGGAACGCACAAATGGCGAGAGGCATGTATTTGTTGTATTATAATATACAGTCTTTAATGCTGCATTCTGAATATCCCATTAAACAGTGATGGTCTGTCAGGGTCAGTAAGGCCTTCTCTGTTGCCCCTATAAAAACAAAATTGTGAAGACAATTATTGTCTTGATTTTTTTGGTTTAATTTAGTTAATTTAAAATTAATTAATCTTTAATAAATAAAATTTTATCTTTCTGTGCGGAGTTTGCATGGGTTTCCTCCAGGTACTCTGGTTTCCTCCTACAGTCCAAAAACATGCAGATTAGGTGGATTGGTGATTCTAAATTATCCTCAGAAGTGAATGTGTGTGTGAATGGTTGTTTGTCTGTGTGTTGCCCTGGTATGGACTGGCGACCCGTCCAAGGTGTGCCCCCGCCTCTTGCCCTATGTGTGCTGAGATAGGTGCAGCAGACCCCCATTGTTTAGCAGGAATTTCCGTTGTATGACAGTGAATCTCAGTAACAGAGCTTCAGTTTCACAATTTTAAATAAATCATAAATTATCAATTAAAAACATACTATCAAAGTGGTATAGTTTTAAAGCTATCTAAATACTTATATACATGACTTACTTATATTTCCCCTTAGTGACATTTTTGTGCAGGCACGTCATATCAGCTTCACCATTCACACACATCAACATGACATTTATCTCCCTCCCCAATCATCCACTCTTCACAGGACACTAAATGAACAAGAGAGGAAGGAAACAGATGGGATTTGAAACCACCACAGGAGAAGGAGGTGACTGCAAGCACAATGTCCCAAGGTCTATTGATAGAACTGAAATGCAAACTTGTACTAGATTTCATTTTATTATGACCTGTAAAAAGGTATTCCACTGGGTGCTTCAGTTTCCTTTTTTAGACAAAATACATAAATAATATGCTGGCTTGCATCTCTGAATTGTGTATTACGTTTTTGAGTAACTAAGAGTGATTATCCTCTATGATAGGTAGACACTTCATACAGGGTTTCCAAGAATAGGCCCAAAAAAGGAACACTACAGGTTCCCCTTTTTGTTCATAAGAAGTTTTATTTGAAACTTCACATCAAAAACCTAGGAATTAGACACAAATATATTCAATTGATCTCACCATATAACTTTTTAAAATAAAATTCATAGAAAAGACATTCCATGGGATAGTGTTAATATTATAGTTCAGAAATCATAGCACACAAGCAAAGATAAACAGAATTGACAAGCAGAATTTAAAATAGCTATTTACACTGTTTTATAAGAGACCTATACACTCTGTAGCGCCAGATGAATAGCCATCCTGCCTCAATCTATCTTGCTACTTTGCCCTTGAGAGTTTTCTGGCATCTCATTCCAAATGTCATTGAGAAAGGATGCCAACTTTTGAGGTAATGGATTTTGAACAAAATATCTATCCTTCAGAAGGAAGGCTTGGGTAAGCAAACTTTTCAGATACTCTTGATTCAATTATTAAAGGATGGCAAATAGTAATGTTTTTTAGAGACAATCAATGTTTATTGACAAAAGAAATCAACAAAGGAAATAAATTAACTGTATCTGTTGATATTTATTATTTGATTTTCTGTGCACTTTAATGACTATCTAATCATGATGCATGCTGTTTATCTGACCATTGTCTGAACTAATTTCTAGGCGCGGTGGTGTAGTGGTTAGCACGCTTGCCTCACAACAAGAAGGTCCCGGGTTCGATTCCCGGGTCTGGGGTCTT
>JAOTRA010002502.1:0-10141 GCA_026260255.1 Pseudolaguvia tuberculata | reverse complement strand
CACCGAGCCTCTTGCTTCTAGCATACGAGCGGAGAGTGAGGGCGAGCCCATGCAGATTGGAGCACAGAAACTCACTCCCTAAAGAAGACTCTAAATACAATGGCTTGTTTAACATAGCGTCTCATTACTTTATTCTGTCTTTAGCATATGTTGGAAAATTGTTTGGCGGAATGGAAAAATAAGATGAGGAATAAATTATTCAATCATAAGGAAGCCCAGCTGGTGCAGTTGTCCTGATTGGTAAAAAGCATCACCGAATCTTAATACAATAAGGATTTTAGACGTATTTCTTTACCTGATGTATAATTAAGCTAAGGATTCTGACAGCACATGTGCTTGTGATGTTCCTAAATAGCTCCCAGCTGCATGCTAGCTTTAGCGGATGCTATCAGCTCATTAACAAGGCCTTCGCCGGGTTCACCCCCCTTCCCCAAAAAAAGGAAAACAGGCTATATTGCCATTAGCTTCGATCAGAGACTGAATTATTGGCAGATAGATGACTTATGTTCAGCAATAGCTCTTCAGCAGGATTGTCCACAGTGCCGCAGTTAACGGCTCACAATGGACGTTAGAAAATGGACGTCAAAAGGGAGAAACATGGACATCAATATCACTAACATCCACATATTCTTTCAAATGCATCCGCTGAATAAACAGGAGATAATTAAGTGTGATGGGAAAAGGAAAGACAGGTTATGAGATGAGATCTGATGATATAGCTAAAACTCTCACAGTCTTAGTTATGATCATCATCATCATCATCATCATCATCATCATCATCATCATCATCATCAATAACATCATCATCATTTGTGATTTTAACACCCACATCACCACCATCTTCATGAATATGATCACCATTATCTCATTATCACCGCCATCATCATCGTCATCATCATCCTTACTTTCACCTCATCAATCTGGGACTACAAGGACCACCACTCTGGTTCAGATTGGGAGTGAAACCCACTCCTTCCAGGTATCACTCCAACACATACCGGCTAAGCTGGAAGGTTATGAGCATGTCCACCCCAGCCTGCCAGGTTGCAGAACCCAAACTGAGCCTAACTATATCTAGTCTGCAGGAGGGACCATAAGCAGCCGGAGCATAATGGATTGGGCAGTACAAGCTCGGACTCTTTTCTCACCAGCAAAGTGACATTTCATGTTTTTAAAGCAAGATTTTGTGTCTGGGGATCTGGCCACTGAGATCTGGCCACTGAGGACATCTACTGCCCAATCCATTATGCACCGGCCGCTAATGGTCCCTCCTGCAGGCTGTGAGGCCACGGGAGATTGACCCCATGTTATTCCTTCAGGCCGAGTCCGGTTGGTCCCCATGGGGTAAGACCTAGCTACCAGCTACCCAAGATTCAACCTTTGCTGTTGACCTTCATTAAGGGGCAATTAAACCACTATTATTCTGTCTTATATTGTCTATCACTAACATTTGTTTTAATATAAATAGCCCCAAAAGACTGCGAGAGGCTTTTAGTATGTTCCTGCCAAGACTTTTTTAAAAATTATTTCTCATATTGACTGAATAACAAATAAGTTCAACGTGTAATGTAGATTTCTATTCCAAAGATGTTGAGCTTGTGGGTTTCCATAGAAACCACTAATTTCCTGCTCTAGTGCCTTCAGAAATTCACATTAGATGAATCTGTTCAAATATTCTTTGAGAAATTGAGAAAAATAAGAACGTTTGCATCTGTATTTATACTAATTTACCTGTGCTTCACTGAAAATCCTATTACAGTCTATAAAACCAGGATCCCTGGGTACATCTCATATCAGTCTCTGTTTGTGGAGGAGGAAACATCACCAACGCTGACTGACCTAATATCATCCCAATGAAATTAATATCCAGATATTTTTTCTTTTTCACATTTCAAACAGAGTTTCTTCCTCCCACACTGTAATATCCTCCAGTCACACCAGCGCAACGTCTGATGTCTCTCCCAAAGGTGAAGAATAATTTGAGGCACAGTGATGGGTGAGGAGGAAAGAGAATTCATTCCTGTCCAACTGTCCAACTGTAAAACTTCTGATCAAAGTGTGTAAAGGAGTTACACACTCGAAACAAACACCAATCACTGTGGGAGAAAACCATAGTACCCAGAAAAATGGAGAGAATATGGGAATCAAACCTGAGACGTTCTTGCTGTGAGGCGACCATGCTAACCACTACGCCTGTACACCACCTTATATAAATATGGATATTACAACAAAAAGGTCCCGGGTTCCATTCCCAAGGAAGGGGTCTTTCTGTGCAGATGTTTGCATTTTTTTCCCTGTGCTCACATGGGTTTTCTCCGGGTTTCCTCTCACAGTCCAAAAACATGTACATTCGCTTGATTGGGGATTCTAAATTGAGTGAGTGAGTGACTGAGTGAGTGAGTGAGTAAGTGAGTGAGTGAGTGAGTGAGTAAGTGAGTGAGTGAGTGAGTGAGTAAGTGAGTAAGTGAGTGAGTGAGTGAGTGAGTGAGTGAGTGAGTGAGTGAGTGAGTGAGTGAGTGAGTGTATGTATGGTTGTTCTTCAATGTGTGGCTTGTGATGGACTGGCATCCTGTCCAGTGTGGACCACCGACTCTTGCCCTATGTGCGCTGGTATGGGCTCCAGCAGACCCCTGTGACCCCAAATAAGGGAATAAGCCTGTTAGAAGATGAATGAATGAATGAATGAATGAACAAACTCAACGGTATAACAACTCCTTCAGCACTTCAGTCCAATAAACATAAATAATTCCTACAGAAACATCCATGTAGTTGATAGATCTCCATTATAGAAAATCATTCAGCACCTTCTGACCAATCAGAATCCAGAACTCTGCAGTCTCCGGATTAGCAAAGCCAGATAGAGGAATGCAATGTTTCCCTCCTCAATCAGCTGTCAGGATTTTACTGTAAAGCTCATTAGCAGATGGAGTCCATGCTGAGAATACCAAAGTGACTTCCTGCTGTGACTCCGCCCCCTGGAGCAACCTCAGACAGTGTGCTGAGCTGAGAAAATAATCTTTTGAAGCTCTCTGGCAATAGTCGTTTGTTGATTATTTCATTTATGTCTTTTTTTTTCTCACTCCAGCACCTGACATGAAAGCAATACTGAGCCATTCTTGACATCTTTTTCTTTCATCGTGGTCTTGACGTGAACCTTCTCCTACAGTCTGTCTTCCAACTTTTGATATTGAGTATTTACTTAGGGGAAGGGGTTAGATTCCCAACTCCACCAACCAACCACTGCAGGCTCTTGAGCAAAGCCAGGGTGGGATTTGCCGGTGGTGGTGGTCTGGGGATGGTTGGGACTAAGTATCCCTACCTCTGTTGAATTATTTTTATCTTTGGTGGGGAAATAATTGATCCCTCCCCTTGCCCGATTTTCAAAAATGTTTCCAAACACCCCCCCTTTCTGGTTTTTTCACAAATTGCACACTGACCAAGGCAACCCATAACTGCTCAGTTGTCCAAAAGAAATAAAATATAAGTTGCTCTGGATAAGAATGTCTACCAAATGCTGCAAATGTAAACTTAGTATAAGTTTGTAGTATTTAGTATGCACGGTCATGTCTACCAAAATAACAAATGCAACGTTCAGAAACCGAAAAAACCCCCAAAACTCCCCTATTATGTTTGGTATATTATGAAAGCTTTGTTAACTGAGTTATAAATGACTTCCTTTTCGAGTTCTAGATTCACTAAACACCAGAATATTTCTCGCTCTGGGTTGCCAGAGTCATACGTACACACAACCGCAAGAACTTAGCATAGAGGTCCTTGGGCTAAGACAATGTAACTGTCTGTGTGATTGATAAATCTGCCACAGGGGATGCTGATGCCTGCCAGGATGCACATTAATCACATGGGCGGTTCACCTGCTATCTCAGAATGGAGCTACAGTTTTGTCCACACCAGCGAGTTTGTGTCGATGTAACAAGACAGGCCGGTGATCAATGTATTTGGTAGTATGTCAGCTCTGCCGGTCACTCCGGGTTCTGCTTTTACAGTGCTCTGGACACAGAACGTCAGGATCCCAGCATCCTCCTGAGGGAGACTTTTGATAAGTGTGATGGGGTTTTAGTCAGGGGCATAAGTGTAGTAATTCAGATACCATGGAGTTGGAGGAAGTGAATCATTCATTCCCCCCCTGGATGAAGTAATTAATTTGTACATCTTCTTTCCCGCTTATTCCTTAATTTTGGGTCACAGGGGACTGCTGGAGCATATCCCAGCTCACATAATGGAAAAGGCATAGGTACACGCTGGATAGGTTGCTAGTCCATCACAGGGACAGGCATAGACGAATAACCACACATACCCATGGGCAATTTAAAATCACCAATCAACCTAATACTGTGGACTGTCAGAGGAAACCAGAGTACTCAGAGAAAAGCCATGCAAGCGTGGGGAGAACATTCAAACATCCATTGCTTGGAAATAGAACCCGGGACCTTCTTATTATTAGGTGACCGTGCTAACCACTAGTCCACTGTGTCCACTAGTAATTTCCGGAGCGGGGGTCTTTCTGTGAGGAGTTTCCATGTTCTCCCAGTGCTTACGTGGGTTTCCTCCAGGTACTCCAGCTTCCTCTCACAGTCCAAAACCATGTACATTAGGTTGATTGGTGATTCTAAATTACCCATAGGAGTGAATGTGTGTGTGTGTGTTGTCTATGTGTGACCCTGCAATAGACTGGTGACCTGTCCAGAGTCTACACTTACAGTTACACATTTGGTAAACGCCCCAATGGTTCAGCTGTTAAAAAAAAGACAAGCCTTTTACAAATGTAAATGTTTCCAACCTGCTTTCTATAGTCCACCATTTCTATAGTCCACCATTTAGCGAATGTGGGTAATAACACTGGCTACTGCGTTTCTATTATCTCATATACATCACAGAGGAACAATGTCCTAGCTGTGTAAATGTGTCTGCCATTAAGGTACTTAGAATATAATAATAAGGATAATGTTATACCGATACAATGGGCTGCAATTAGTCTAAAGCAATCACTGGATTAATTCATGCAATTAATCAGGTCGGAAAGCCATTAAAATCAAATCATCATTTAATTGGAATTGACAACCGAAGCAGTACTTCTTTTAAACACTTATGGGGCAGGCGTGGATCTCCAAAATTACCGAAAAATGAAAGATGACGGTTAGAACTGATGTCCAAGAAATAAAGAATAAACAAGTTTAATTCAGCCCTGTGACGGACTGGTGACCTGTTCAGGGTGTGCCCCTGCCTCTTGCCCTACATGCGCTCCAGCAGACAAGCTTTTGATGAATTAATGTTTAATTCCCAGGGCAGCGTGGTGGCGTAGTGGTTAGCACGGTCGCCTCACAACAAGATCTTGGGTTCGATTCCTAAGCCAGGGATCTTTCTGTACAGAGTTTGCATGTTCTCCACAGGCTTGCATGGGTTTCCTCAGGGTGCTCCGGTTTCCTCCCACAGTCCAAAAATGTCAAGAGTTAATCAGGAAAGAGGTGGGGAAGAAGTGGCTTAGTGGATAAGGTGTTGGACTGATACCAGAAAAACCGGAATTCAATTCCCAGCTCCACCAAGAAACCACTACGGGCCCTTGAGCAAGACCCTTAACCCCCAATTGCTCAGATTAAATGTAAGTCGCTCTGAATAAGAGTGTCTACCGAATGCTGTAAATGTAAGAAGCTGACCCCAATAGACTGATCATCTTCCATTGGAGTTTGCAGTCATTCATTAATTAATTAATTCATTCATTCATTAAATCATTCATTCATTCGTTCATTAAATCATTCATTCATTCATTTTCCAACACAAACATTCATTCAGGCGGGGCTACACCCTGTACCGGTCGCCAGTCTATCTCAGGGCAACACATAGACAAACAACCACATACTCACACTATTTTGAACGCTACTTAGGGCAATTTAGAACACTACTTAGGGCAATTTAGAACACTACTTAGGGCAATTTATTGATCAAGCGAATGTTCATGTTTTTGGACTGTGGGAGGAAACCTTTGGAAAAAAAACACAAATGCAAACTGTGCACAGAAAGAAAATTCCCTTTGCCAGGAAATTGAACCCGGGACCTTTTTGCAGTGAAGCAACCATACTAATCACTATGCAAAGGCTTTATGAAATGTGTAATACTATTGGATAGTTTTTGTTTATGCTGATTGATCTACATTTCAGGGGTTTTATTCATTTATTTATTGCTTTATTAGAATTACAGTTTGGTCCATCTTCCTAATGTGTCACGCATGAGCCCTGGATCCATTTTATTAGTGTGGATAATGATATATGTTCTGGTGACTTCCTTACTGTGGCAGTGGACCATATTATAAAGGATTCAGTGAGGATTTGATCTGTGTTTACAAAAGCTTATAGGATGGGTACTGCTCAACCCCCCCACCCGCACCACCACACCCCCACACCCCACCATAACTGAATACACTGATTACTTCCAAACGGATGATAAAAGGACTTTTCAAAAGAATTGTCTTCTCTGAAAAAGACCTAAGATGCTTTCATCAGCTTCTGCGTTAAAGAATGATTGAAGGCTATCATTAACAACTTCTCAATTTTGCCTCTGTAGATAATTTGAAAACGGTGAGTGACATCGTTTTAATCATCGTGATGAAAAAAAGTCTTTTTACAGACACGTGGTATCTGTAGATGTTAAACGTTTAGCGGTAAAATTTGATAAAGTGATAACGGAATTCCTCCAGCCCGCCACCAGAGGACACTCTCCCCTGAATTCTAGCATGCTGCTTCACTTCATTCATTCATTCATTCATTCATTCATTCATTCATTCTAACCCACTTATTCCCTAATTTGGGGTCATGGGGTCTGCTTTAGCCTATCCCGGAAAACTTACGATGAGAGGCAGGGGTACACCCTGGACAAGCACCCAGTCCATCTCAGGGTCATACATAGACAAACAACCGTACACAATCACACTCACTCCTATGGGCAATTTAGAAACACCAATGAACCAAATTAACATGTTGTTTGACTGTGGAAGGAAACCGGAGTACCCAGAAAAAACCCATGTAAGCATAAACTCTGCACATAAAAATCCTGGCCACAACAAGGAATTGAATCCTTGTTGTGTGGCAACTGTGCTAACCCTTACTTCAGTTCATTTAGCTCCTTATCTAAGTTAGCATTTTGCTAAAGCACATTGCGAAGTATTGTTTGCTCTATCATGTGACATACCAAACTGGGTCTAATCGATTGTTTCTTCTTCTGCTTTATAATCCTTGTTTTTGTCTCTGTTTTCCTGTCTAGTGTTTTGGATTTGTTTACCTGCCTTGTGGATTATTGTGTATCGACCTTTGCCCGTATTTTCACGTTGACCTTGAACTGCCCTACTGAATTCAATAAAGCTTGTTACGACAAAATGGATCCGTCTAAAGCCTCTGTGTCAAATAAAGAGGGACTGTGGTAGCTCCATGGTTACGGTGCCGAGTTGTTGATCGGTAGACCAGGAAGACCTGGGTTCAAGCCCAATCACTAAGGAAGACCTGGGCTCAAGTCTGCCCCTGTTGAGCAAGACCCTTAACCCTTCCTGTTCCAGGGATATGTGAAGAAAAACATTTTGCTATATGTTGTACTCTGTATAATCCTGTATATGACAAAAATATAAACTGTTGGACAAAAAGTTTGTTTAATTCTGCCCTTAATTAACCCCTAACTGGATGGTAAAAAGTAGTTTTGGATAAGGAATGGAGGTGATGAGATATTTGCGTTCGATTTCTCTATTATGTGTGAAAAATGGCAAAGGCTAAAAATATTCCTTCATTTATCTTCTAACCCGCTTAGTTCCTAATTCAGGGTCACATGGGTCTGCTAGAACCCCACATAGAGCGAGAGGAGGGGTACATCCAGGTTGTCAGTCACCGACTCACACATGAACAACCACAAACACCAGGGACCTTCTTGTTGTGTGGCAACCACTATGTTACTACGCCACCTGGCTAATAAAAGAAGGCAAGAAATGATTTAATCAAACGACTTCATGGTAGAACATCTTATGTGTTAATGATCCAAGATAATACAAAGCTATTTTAAAACTTAGCAGTTAGCATGTGCTGGCTGTGTACTAGAAGAAAAAAATCAAGTCAAAGATCCTCAATGAAATATTTATCAGCATAATCGTAACACAAGAAAATATTCATTGTAGCTTGAAACCCAGTAGTTATCTAAATGGCGCTGATGTAGCATCTGCTAACGACGGAACGGTATATATTTAAGATAACATGATGCTTTTATCAGAAATGTGTGAAGGCGAGTAGTAAAGAAGGATGAAGATTAAAATTGCATGGAATATGTATAAACTAGAGCCCTAGATTCTTTTCCTTAGAAGGAAAGCCACCATCAGCATTAACATCCTCCCTGTTTGGATAATACATCCTATCGATCAATAACATGAATGCGATTGATCCATCTGGACACTTATCATGGGTCAACTCCCTGGAGGAGTCATTAAACATGCTTTTTTTATTTATCGGGTAATGGGTTATTACACTACTGAACTATTGAGTTTTGGACTAGGATCAATTAAAGAAGAATTATGATTCATTTTGTATAGCAGCAATTCTGACCGTTTTATATGAATGCACTTGCTATTGTTTCCATAGTAACCACTTCTACTTAGACCTCTAATCTTACACAGAGATTCACGAACCTAGAAACTGATCCAGAGCACTATGTAGAAATAAACAAAGGACCATGGGGTGTCACGGTGGCGTAGAGGTTAGCCCGACAGCCCACAACAAGAATGTCCTAGGTTCGATTCTATGGCAAGGCATCTTTCTGTGCATGTTCTCTCCAAACTTCTGTGGGTTTCCTAAGGGTACTCCACTAGGTTGATGGGTGAGTCTAAATTGCCCATTGGAGACAGTACGTGTGGTTGTTTGACTTTGTTTAGCCCTGGAGATGGACTGGTAACCTATCCAGGGTGTACCTCTGCACTATATGAGCTGTGATCCTATCCAATCACTCACCCTTTAGAACACTATTGATGATTTAGCTATGAGAAAGATATAGAACTCTAAAGAACCCGAAGGAGCAGCAGTGATCAGGAAAGGTTTTAGCTCAGGTTTTACTTATTGTGTTCAGTTTTCAATAAGACCAAGCTGCCATTTCTGGACCTTTTAATCCACAAATATACAAACAAGCTGGAAGTCACTCTAGATAATGCCATCTGCAAAACAATCTGAAAGTGCTGACCTGATTTAATAGGCAAAAAAAATCAGCTCCAGATTCTCCCTGCTCACATCACTGCATCCTCTTGTTCATCTTCAGCATTAAGTGTTTGCCCCTGGTCAAATGTTCCATTACTCTTTCTGGTTCTCTCGGCACCCCTTCATTACCCGGTTTTATCAAATTGGGCCTGAGCCAGCCGTTTTCCTCTACCAAGGTCACACGGCTAATGTGGTTTGTCCTCGCTTCAATTTTGCAAAAAAAAAGAAAGAAAGAAGGAAATAAATAAAGAAAGAAAGAAAGAAAGAAAGAAAAAAAGAAAGGAAAAAAAGAAAACAGGAAAAACAGAAGGAAAGAAAGAAAGAAAGAAAAACAGAAAGAAAGAAGGAAAGATAGACAGAAAGAAAAAAGAAAAACGAAAGAAAGAAAGAAAGAAAGAAAAAAAGAAAGAAAAAGGAAAGAAAGAAAAATAGAAAGAAAGAAAGAAAGAAAGAAAGGAAAAAAGAAAACAGGAAAAACAAAGAAAGAAAGAAAGAAAGAAAGAAAGAAAGAAAACAGGAAAAACAGAAAGAAAGAAAGAAAGAAAGAAAGAAAAATAGAAAGAAAGAAAGAAAGAAAGAAAGAAGGAAAGAAAGAAAGAAAAAAAGAAAGAAAGAAGGAAAGAAAGAAAAACAGAAAGAAATAAAGAAAGAAAGAAAGAAAAACAGAAAGAAAGAAGAAAAGATAGACAGAAAGAAAAAAGAAAAACGAAAGAAAGAAAGAAAGAAAGAAAGAAGGAAAGAAAGAAAAATAGAAAGAAAGAAAGAAAGAAAGAAAGAAAGAAAGGAAACAAGAAAACAGGAAAAACAAAGAAAGAATGAAAGAAAGAAAGAAAGAAAGAAAGGAAAAAAAGAAAACAGGAAAAACAGAAGGAAAGAAAGAAAGAAAGAAAAACAGAAAGAAAGAAGGAAAG
>JAOTRA010002482.1:0-10142 GCA_026260255.1 Pseudolaguvia tuberculata | reverse complement strand
GACGATGATGTTTGCGGATGATATTGTTATTTGTGGTGAGGATAGAGAGCAGGTTGAGAAGAATTTGGAAAGGTGGAAGTATGTGCTAGAGAGAAGGGGAATGAAAGTCAGTAGGAGTAAGACTGAGTGAGTACATGTGTGTGAATGAGAGGGAAGCCAATGGAGTGGTGAGGTTGCAGGGAGAAGAGGTAGTTGGCTCTGTACAAGTGCCTTGCACAATGACAATAAAGTCGAATCTAATATAAACTAATCTAGTGAAGGTGGAAGAGTTTAAAGACATGGGTTCAACAGTACAAAAATGGAGAGTGTGTTAGAGAAGTGAAGAAAAGAGTGCAGGCAGGGTGGAGCAGGTGGAGAAGAATGGCAATAGTGATTTGTGATCGGCGAGTCTCTGCAAGAGTGAAGGGGAAAAGTTTATAGGACTGTAGTGAGATCTGCAATGTTATATGGTATAGAAAGTGGTGTTGTCTAAAAGTCAGGAAGCTGGAGGAAAGACAGGAGGGAAAACTGGGGGTGGCAGAGTTGAAGATTTTCATTGAGGGTGACGAGTATGGACAGGATTAGAAATGGGTTTATTAGAGGGACGGCGCATGTAGGATGTTTTGGAGACAAGGTGAAGGAGGGCAGGTTGAGATGGTTTGTACATGTGCAGAGGAGGGACATGCAGTATACTGGTAGAAGAATGCTGAGGATGGAGGTGCCGGGCAGGAGGAAAAGAAAACATGTACATTAGCTGGGTTGGTCCATAGAAGTTAACATGTGCGTTTGGTTGTTCGTCTATGTTTGTGACCCTGTGACAGACTGCCGACCTTTCAAGGATGTACCACTGTCTTTAGCCCTATGGTTTCAGCAGACCCTGTGAGACCTAATTAGGGAATAAGCAGGCTAGAAGATGAATGAGTGAATGAATGAATGAATGAATGAATGAATGAATGAATGAATGAATGAATGAATGAATGATAGTTCCCACCATAGATTTAATAATCCAATTCCCTTCCAGGAGATGTGGCGGCACGATTCCCGGGCCGGGGATCTTTCTGTGCGGAGTTTGCATGTTCTCCCCGCGCTTGTGTCGGTTTCTTCCGGGTACTCCGGTTTCCTCCTACAGTCCAAAAACATGCATATCAGGTCTAAATTGTCCTTAGGACTGAATGTGTGTGTGAATGGTTGTTTGTCTATGTGTTGCCCTGCGATGGACTGGCGACCTGTCCAGTGTGTACCCTGTCTCTCTCTCACCCTATGTGTGCTGGGGTAGGCGCAGCAGACCCCGAATTAGGAAAGAAGCAGGTAAGAAGATGAATTCCCTTCCAACATGGCGGACTTGTTGCCGTATGGGTAACGCTAACGTCCGCGTTTTTTCCTAGCAACTAAAGCCTGCTAAACTATGGCATGATGGGAAAAGAGACCTACGTTAAAGGTGTACAGAAATTAACTTTATCTACTGATTACAAACTGCTAGAAGTAAAAAAAAACCGGATTAAAACGTCGTAATTCGCTAATTCAGTGGAAATGACAGGTTATGTTTAACAGCTAAATAAAGGTAAGACTGAAGATATTCTCTATGTACAATTGTAATATATACACCACCGGAAGCTAATAACGTCGCCTTAAGTTAACGAAGTCTGTTATTTAATTAATATTTAGTGTTTCACTTAATGGCGACTTTTGGTGCTAAAAATGTGTCGAAACAATTCGGCATTTCAGGATTAGCAAATTAGCTACTTGTCTTTTTTCCCCACACGCATTCCGACAAGCCACACCTTTTCCAAAGGATTGGGAGATTTTCCGTATTCGTGAAGAGTTGACGTTAGTATCCAATAGAAATTCACAATGCGTTTTTAAAGTAGCCAATCCTGGTGTAAGAGGCGGAACATGTCGTAATACGAGTGCATACCTTTTTTTTTTTGCTAACGTTGCTTTAGACTAGTAGAATTAACGTAAAGCTGCGTTTTGCGACTTCTTTTGGTGTTTTACGTCAGCACCTAAACATTTATAATAGTTTCTGGTATAAATTAGCCATAATTCACTTTTACTACTGTGTGTGTGTGTGTGTGTGTGTGTGTGTGTGTGTGTGTGTGTGTGTGTGTGTGTGTGTGTGTTATAAAAGAAAATTGGTGTCAAAGGTTTGGTCCTATACGCATATAATTGCTGCGTATTAGATAATTTGCACATCCATGCAGTTCCTGCTCAACTACAACATCCCACCTACCTAGACACACACACACACACACACACACACACACACATATTACACCAGCACCACCATATAGGTTAAGTTCAGCAGTTGCAGATCTACAGAATGACAGAAGAAGGTCTGAAGGTCCTTTGGGGTTTTTTTCCCAAGTGGCTACTATTACTTTCCTTCTCTTTAGTTTACTTAGCATTCATAGGACAGGCTAACAATTGTTAGTGTTTACTGACATGATACGTCCTTAATGGTAAAATAAAAGATATTCAGAAGGAGGAGAAGTGGAAGCTTTGTGGTGCGGTCCACCAGGTCGGCGGATTAACTATCAGATTCCTTAAAGACAACAAGAACACTCTGAGATCAGTTTACACTTCTAATCGCCCGTGCGTGTGTGTGTGTGTGTGTGTGTGTGTGTGTGTGTGTGTGTGAACTGTATGTTGTTGTGTTATTCTTCACTGAGATATGTTTATGCAACTGTTCTCCAGTTTAGTCCAGCCCAATGCATTCCAGTTTAGTCCAGCTCAATGCATTCCAGTTTAGTCCAGCCCAATCCTCTCCAGTTTAGTCCAGCCCAATGCACTCCTGTTTCGTCTGGCTTAATCCATTCCAATCCACATTAGTTTAGTTCAGTCCAGTCCACATCAATTTAGTCCAGTCCAATCCACTCCAGTTGTTACACCATCTCTGAAACAGCTTTGTTGGCTGTTATCCTAGATTGACAACCTTTGTTGATGCTGATCAGCATTCTAATCAATAATAACCATCTGATGTTATGATTGGTGGATTGCCTAACTGACTCACTAACTAAAATCTATCCATCATAAAATTGGAATGGAAATTTTTGCTTTTCCCCTTTTTAGACAGAGTGTATAATTCACTATATTACCAAAACTTTCTGGACATCATAGCATCAGAAACACATGCCATTTTCAACATCTTCTTCCCATTTTTACTATTGGATAAAGCTCCAGTCTTTTAGTAAAACCTTCAAGTCTGTTGTGGGGCTTGAATGTGAGATATCTCTTCTTTCAGCGCCAACAGTATTAGTGAGATCAGACACTAATGTTAGGTTAGGAGGTCTGGGGTGGGTTAGACACCAATCCAGTTCATCCCAAAGGGGTTCAGCTAAGATCTGGACTTTGTCTGGAGCAGTGGGGTTATTTTCACTAATAATAACCAGTGGAGTTGGAGTGTCTTTGCTCTACTGAAGGAATAATGTAATGTTCAACTTACAACAAACATTGTAGACAACTTTCGGCTTCCAGATTTGGGGCAAAAAATATTTTTGCAATGTAGTGTATCTAAAGATCAATACATTTCAATACATTTTGAAGCATTATTTCTGTAATACAGTATACCATCAAAGATTAAGAACCTGTTCCTTATTTTATTTCTTAAGGTTTATGTGTCCTCTAGGTGGCACCAGAGGAACATGGAGCCCAACCTCGTCCGCATGTACTCTTCCTCACCGCCTCCGTTTGATGAGGATGGAGAGGAGGAAGATGACGACGACTTTGGTGAGTTTGGAGGTTACTGCTGTGGTGTATCATCCAGTATCAGCTTCTCGGACTATGACATGCCCACTGTGTTCGATCAGTCACCTCCTGACCTTTACAACACGTTTACACAGAATGTTGGTCAGCCAGGGAAAGAGTCGACACTTGAAGAGTCTGAAAAGATAGCAAAGAACCAGGAAGCACCAAATTCTGAGTCACTTGCATGTGAGACTGATGTTTTTGTGGATTCTGGGAATGGCAAAATAGAGAGCTCTGAAGTTCTCCCCAATATCCCTTTGTCCCCTGACTCTGAGAGGGAAGTGTCAGTGGCTTTTGTTACACGAAAGCATAGCACCTCTGAGCATCATGATTTGAAACTCATTTGCAAGGAGGACCAACAGCAACAGAGTTACAACTCAAAAACTGCTGCATTGGGCCTTTGTAATGGCCCCATCACCCTTTGCACTGATAACGATCTGGTACAACCTTTGGTAACTAGCACAGAATCAGTGGTAGTATCTAGCACAAAGGATGTTACCACAGAAACTGAAAAAGCCTTTGTAAAGGAGCATCCCATTGACTCTAATCAGCTACTGGAGGATAGCATCCCCCAAACAAAGGTGGGCACACTGGCAGGAGAGGACATGGTTGAATCCAATGTTGATTCCAAGCTGGCAGGTGGTAATCAAAGCAACCAGAAGCAGGAAGAAGTAGACAAGAATAATGACCTGTCCTCTGAGAATTGTGGGACTTCAGGCACTTTGTTTTGTGAAATACCAATTCAAAGTGCCTCTGAAGTTTTTGAAGATACTGCCAATACATCTCCAATATCATTGGCTGAGAATGTTTCAATGTCTGATACACAGGATAACATGAAGGAATGTAGTAAGATGCCACCATGCCATGTGGTTAAAGAACCCATTGTGGAACTGGGCCAAGATTTTAAGAGATTGCTTGTTGTTGACCAAGAGGGGACTGAACTTGATGCGGAGGCAAATCCAGTTTTAAAGGAGGTTCAAAGAGTTATTCTTGGATCTTCAGGTTATTCAGATGAAGACTTTGGAATTTTCAGGGATGCCACTCAGAGTTTTCCAGATGTCAGCCAGACCGAATTCTTGAGTCAAGAAGGATTTACTGACTTTGTGACCGCACTGTCAGACTGCTCCTCACACGACGAGTTTCCAGATGCAGAGACCTTAAAAGACTTAATGGAGGAAGATGACCTGGTTCAAGAAGATAATGATGATTATTCTAATAATGTTGATACTAAAAATCCTGAAATGCCGTGTTCAGAGCTCCCCCCGAGCGATAGTTTTGCCGATTTCAGTTCGGTTCCGTTTGGAGACCTAGCAAGGACCACAAGTGAATGTTGGGCAGCGTTTGGGCAGCAGGAAGTATGTGAAGAACAGCAGGAGTCTTGGGCGACATTTGAGGAGCAGGAAGAAAGCAGTACTACAACAGCGCCCTCCACTGATAATCCCCAGGCTGACAGTCTGTTGGTATGTAAGATAACTTTTCCCTAAATTATGTTTAAAAGGTTTTTCTTTTATTTTGGTTTAAAATTTTAGTCCATCTTCATAATTTATCTTCTAACCTGCTTATTTATTAACGGGGTCAACATTAGTTTAATGATAAATGAAAAGTATGTGCTTTGGTGGAATTTATTTTATAGAAGATAAAAGTCTCAGTTTAAACATTTCTCTATGATCTATTGAGAATAACTGACAGCGGTGTAGTGGTTAGCATGGTCACATTCTCCACACATGTGTTTTCTCCAAGTACTCTGGTTTCCTTCCACAAAAGTCCAAAATCATGTACATTTAGGTGTGTCTGTGTGCTAAATGTTGTACATGTACCTGGTTGTTCGTCTATGTGTGGCCCTGCAATGGACTAGTGACCTGTCTAGGGTGTACACTTGGCTTTTGCCCTTTGTGTGTTGGGATAGGTTCCAGCAGACCCCTGTGACTCTAAATTAGGGAATAGGTTAGAAGATTTCACTTGATTTAGTTGCTAAGGGTTAGTGTAACCTATAGAAATTACCATCTCACTTTCTTCTTCTTCCTGTTTCCTTATTCTTTTGTCAGGTTGGGTTCAGTAATAAACTGCAACATCTATTTGAACGCACCTTTCCTTTGAAAAAGCTTTCAGAAGATTCTGATGTGCTCACCCTCCAGACACTTCTGGCGCCTCAGAACCATGCGGAGATCAGGTGCCATAAGCATATTCAGCCAAAAGTGACGTTAAAGGATTCTAATAAATTGTACTTCTTATTTAATTATTAATATGTTGCATTTTTGGATTATTTAAATATCATATTTTACGTTTCAGTGAGTCTGTAGCCTTGTGGCGCCATCTGTTGGATATCCACAACACCCATGGCCTTAAGGTGCAATGGGTCGGCTCGCACAGTAACAGAATTCTGCTGGACTGTCTGGGAATCTACAACATTGTATGTAGGAAACACTTTCAAATCTCTACACAGATAAAAACCTTTTATTCAGGAATCTTAAAACTCCTATTACAAATATATTAATATCACCACAATGAGGGACAGTGAATACATTTACATAAATTCAATCATTCATTCATTCATCCATCTTCTAACCTGCTTATTCTATAATTTGGGGGTCAAGCGGGTCAACTGGGAGCCTCTCCCAGCGTACAGGAAGTACACCCTGGACAAATCACCAGTCCATGACAGGACCACACATAGACAAACACTCACTCACTCACTCACTCACTCACTCACTCACTCACTCACTCACTCACTCACTCCTATGGACGATTTAGAATCAACAATCAACCTAATGTACATTGGTTTTGAAAAACCAATGCCCAAGCAAAACTCACACAAGAGCAGGGAGAACATGCATCATTTTCATCCTTGTCCTACAATTCAGTGTATTTCTTATCCAAGGTAGGAGGTCATTTCTGAAAATTGTACCTTGTACCTGTTTTACAGCTTTTTACTGGTCAGAACAAGCAGCCAGTTATTGTGCCCATGTTTGCTGCAGGACTGGTGAGTTTATTTCTATGCTAACTCATACTTACTGGGATTCCATGAATAATAAGCCATTTGGTGGCTTATCCAGGAATTAAACATGTGTAGACTTTTAAATGAAGAAACACACACCCCACCTCTTACCGGTTTTCTTAACTTAGGGAATGCTTGAACCTACCAAAGAGCCTGTCAAACTTTCGTCCATCTTTTCCATGTCTTCGCCTCCTCAGGGACGATCCACTCTTTGCGCTCAGGTACACACCAAACAAAGCACAAATGGAATTGGTTAGCACGGTCCCAGGTAGAAGATCCCGGGTTCGGTTTCCGGTCTGTCTGTCCGGAGTGGATATATTCACATGTATATTCATTAATTAATTCATTTTCTAATCTGCTCATTTTTTAAATTTGGGAGCCTAAGCAGCGCACAGCGCAAACGGAATGGGTACACCTTGGATGGGTTGGGGACTTCTAGAGAGCCATCCCAGGGCTACACAGAGACGAACAACTAAACACACTCACTAAAATGGACAATTTAGAATCACCAATCAACCTAATGTGCACGTTTTTGGACTGTGGGAGGAAACCGTAGTACCTAGACAAAACCCATGCAAGCGCGGGAAAAACATTCAAACTTGACACAAACAGACCCCTTGCCTCGGAATCGAACCCGGGACGCTACTCCACATTATATTTAACTTTCAATATGATGTTTCAGTGTTGTATAGAGCGATGATTTTTTTTCTATTTAATCACTTTAACTTATGTAACACTTCTCACATTTTCAATAATTCAATACTAATTCAATTATAATCGTGTTTTTAAAAAAGTGTGTGTCTCCAACAGGTGGTGTCCTCGCTAAGCCCCGAAGACGACGGTACGTCTCAGCGCCGAGCTTCTTTCTCTGTTATTCAACGCAAACCCGCCCGTCACTCTCGACAGAACTCTTACTCCTGATGCTGATCTTCCTTTCTCTCTTCTATAGTCGTCCGTAGTCTTTCGTCTCCGTTCTGCTGCATCGCTTCCCATCGAACAGACACCCATTCAATAGTCCTTTCCTTCTCCTGCTCATTTCTTTCCTTTAATGGTTTTCTCCCAGTTCTCGTGAAACCACTGGATTGCCTTAAAAAAAACATGGTGCCATAGAGGACATATAACAAGCCTTCTGTCCTCCTTCTACTTTCACCCTTTTTTCTCCAATGTTATGTTCTTTTACACCCTGAGATGCACTACCTCGTTCGGTCCATTATGCAATATTATGCAGAACACTGCAGTTACAGTTACGGCATTTGGCAGACGCTTTTTTTTTTTTTTTAAATAACAACTGAGCAATTGCTCAAGGGCCCACAGTGGTTGCTTGGTGGAGGTAGGAATCGAACCCTGGTCGTTCTGGTATTAATCCAACACCTTAACCACTAGGCTGCACTGGTAATCTGTTTTATGGTGCAAATGGAGATTTTTCACTGAGCAGATACTAAAATGGAAGGGCAGGAGGGAGGGAGGCATCAAAGGATCACTGAGAATGAGAGAATCTAGTGTGTATCCTAGGCTAAATACTGTTCTTCTGAAACTCAACGGACATTGAGTGTATTTAGTATTTACCGAAATTCTTATGGACTCGTTTCATGAAGTGTTTTACATCGTCTCCTACAAAGTCATAAAATGCGGACCTAAGCTAAAATTCCATCTCAAATTCTAATGTCCATTTGCAGCACAATGAGTAAAGACATTCTATATCTTCTCCAATAAAACTTGTCCTGGATATGGCGTTTCCTGGGCTTGTTTTTTGCTTGACTTTTGCATTTTTGGGCGTGTGGCAGATGCAGTGTAAATTTATCTCATTTTACCAACTGAGCATTAAACATTAAGGGCCTTGCTCAGGGGCCTACTTGGCAGACAGGGTTTGACCAGTGGTCCAATACTGAACTTCCATTTTTTACCCAGGCAGAGATATTTATTGAGCGGTACTATACAGTCAAGTCCAAACACCAAGACAAGTAAATGGTCTGATGGACTACCAAACCCCAAGTCTCTCTTTTTTTTTTTTTTTAAGTTTTTTTTTTTTATCTAAATAACCCTTTAAGTCTCTTTCTCAGGGACCCAACAGTCTTGCCAACTTAACACCTTAATTTACTGAGCCACCACTTTCCAAATGTTATTGGAAAACAAATCATCTGATTGAGTTAGTTTCAATAAATGGGGGGTTAGGACTTTTTTGATTAGTTCCTGATTAAAAGCAAAATAAACATTTTGGTTTATTAAACAAAAAAGTTCCCTGTTACCCCAAAAATATTGAATAAGCGAGTTATATAAATAAATGAATAAATAAAGGTCACTAGGTTAATATTTCAGTTTCAGTGTAGATTTGTAGAAACACCAGTGTAGATTTAATGCTTAGTACATAATTCCGAATTTTACCACATTCCAGTATCACCAATCGAGTGCTAAAAGTGTCTCTTTCATTTCAGCTGTTTGTGTCTCTGATCTCTCTCTCTCTCTCTCTCTCTCTCTCTCTCTCTCTCTCTCTCTCTCTCTCTCTCTCTCTCGCTTCTAGCTTGTCAATCATTTCTCTCGGTTATAAAAATATTTTTGGTGAGCTTTTTCTTCTTTTGGGCTTCTTCTCTTCTTATTTCTGGTTCTTGTATGTTCCTGGTTCTTGCCCGTTCCCGGTTCTTGGCTCTTCCTGATTTCTCAGGTTTTAAAGGATGAGATGAACAGAAATGATGCGGGTGAAGTGAACATCGCCTGTAAAAGAATTTAAATAAAGTGCTTTATATCCTGTATCATATTTTCCTTCCTTTTTCCTTCCTGTTCTGTTCTTTCTTGAGGTTAAAAAGAGTCATGAGAACAATTAAATTAACGCTTCACGTGTGTGTGTGTGTATATATATATATATATATATATTACTGTGTGTGTGTATATGTTTGTATTACTGTGTGTGTGTGCTTGTATTACTTTGTGTGTATGTATATGCTCGTATTACTGTGTGTGTGTGTGTGTGTATGCTTGTATTACTGTGTGTGTGCTTGTATTACTGTGTGCATGTGTGTATATTAACCTCTTTTACCCCTAACTTGCTACCACATGTGCTACTATTACCTATCACACTGCAGCAGCAGGGGGCGCTGTTAGACAACTCAACCTCGATTTCTTTGGGCCGGTGGAGGACTGTAGCTCAGACACTGATACACCAATGCCAGGTTAGAGAATAGACAATGTCCGCAATAACACACACTCATACACACACACACACACACACACACACACACACACGCACATTCTCTCTCTCTTAAACATACTCTTCTTCTCCTTTCGGCTGCTCCCGTTAAGGGTCGCCACAGCGGCTCATTCTTCTCCACCCTACCCTGTCCGCTACATCTGCGTCTTTCACTCCAACTACCTGCATATCTTCCTTCACCACATCCATAAACCTCCTTTTTGGTCTTCCTCTTTTCCTCCT
>JAOTRA010002438.1:0-10143 GCA_026260255.1 Pseudolaguvia tuberculata | reverse complement strand
ATATTATATTATATTTTAGGCTCATAAAAATATGTTAACTAAACTATGGAAATCAGTTTGTTTTAAAGCAATGATTAAATAAATTAATGTATTTTTGTGGCTTTAAAGTTTATTATGTGCACATATGTTTAAGTACTTTGGGTCAAAAGCCAAACCAACAGAGAGTGTAGAAAAACAGTTTGGAAGGGGTAGAGAAATGTTTCAGGAGAGATATGAGACAGAGGAAAACTGGTGATAATCAAGAGAAAGGTGTACAAGGCGGTGGTGAGAATAGCCATGTTGTATGGTTTAGAGACCGTGGCCCTGAGGAAACTGGAGGCAGATTGTTGTGTATAAAAATCATCAATTTCTAAAGTACTTAAACCAGTTCATCTGTTAACAGCAGCCACAAAGTTGTGGATGAGTTAGTTGGGTGGGCATGGTTAGTTGTTTGTCACACTTTAATGTTCCAGAACATCAAGCAAATTTAAATATTACTCAAAGGTAACAGGTAAACGCACCAAGAAGTCTTTAAATAAAGTTTTGTTTTAATTATTATGGGAGATCAAAATCCAAAGCTGTGTGGAAAAGCGTTTTCCCCTAAACCTAATAACTGGTTGGGCCACCCTTAGCAGCAATGACCAATAAAGCGTTTGCAATAACTTGCAATGAGTCTGTTACAGTGCTATACAGGATTTTGGTCCACTCATCATGAACCTCCTTTTCAAGGACTAGGACACTTCAAAATCTTCATTTTGTTTTTCTTCAGCGATTCAGAGGTGGACTTGCTAGTGTGTTTTAGATCATTGTCCTGCTGCAGAAGCCAAATTTGCTTCAAAGAACAGATGGCCAGGAATTCTCCTTTAAGATTCTTTTTGGTAGACAGCAGAATTCATGGTCTTCCTGAAGCAACAAACCAGTCCTCAGCATCTTCAACTCTGCCACCTCCAGCTCCTCCTCCTGTCTTTTTGACAACGCCACTGTTTCTAAACCGTACAATATCGCTGGTCTCACTACAGTCCTATAAACTTTCCCTTTCACTCTTGCCGAAACTCGTCTATCACAAATCACTCCTGCCACTCTTCTCCACCCGTTCTACCCTGCCTGCACTCTTTTCTTCACTTCTCTAACACACTCTCCATTACTTTACACTTTTGAACCCAGGTACTGGGTCCAACCAACTGGTCCACCTTTACTACCTATTCTTCCTGCAACTTCACCACTCCATTGCCTTCCCTCTCACTCACACACACGTACTCAAGCTTACTCCTGCTGACTTTCATTCCCCTTCTCTCCGGCGCATACCTCGACCTTTCCAGGTTCTTCTCAACCTGCTCCCTACTCTCACCACAAATAACAATATCATCTTCAAACATCATCGTCCATGGAGACTCCTGTCTGACCTCATCTGTCAACCTATCCATCACCACTGCAAACAAAAAAGGGCTTAGAGCCAATCCTTGATGCAATCCCACCTTCACCTTGAACCAGTCCGACATTCCTACCGCACACCTTACTGCTGTCACATTGTCCACATACATGTCCTGCACCACCCTCACATACTTCTCTGCTACACCTGACTTACTCATAAAATAGAATTAAATATTATATTAAAAATGTAAAAAGAACTGTTGGTCTAATTCAACACAGTCTGAATGTAAATATTGCTTGGTTTGTTGTGTTTATTTTGTTTTCAGAACTCATCATGAATTCATCATGAATAAACAATGATAAATAATTAAACATTAATGTTTGGTAAGGAGGTCTGGAGTGCAGGTGGTCATGTTTGGATAATAAGCAATAATAACACATTATGTCATAATAGAGCTCAGGGATTTGTGCTCAGGATCATTGTCATGCTGGAACGTTGTTAGAGTTTCTTAGTTCCTTTCTTAGTAAAGAAATAAAGTAAAGTTACAACCTAAAAAAACATTCTAGACCACTGTGGGCTTCCATATTTGTAGCAACAGCTTGGAGAGGAACCACATATGGATCTGATGGTCAGATGACCACAAACCTTTGGCCATATAGTGTTTTATTTTTACTAAAACAGTTTTGATAAGATGATGTTTGTGGATGATATTGTGATTTGTGGTAAAAGTAGGACAAAGTTGAAAAGAATCTGGAGAGAAGTCGGTAGGAGTAACATTTGTGTGAATGAGAAGGAAGGCAATGGAGTAATGAGGTTGCAGGAAGAATAGGTAGTAAAGGTGGACCAGTTTAAGTACCTGGGTTCAACAGTGTAAAGTAATGGAGAGTGTGTTAGAGAAAAGAGTGCAGGCAGGGTAGAACGGGTGGAGAAGAGTGGCAGGAGTGATTTGTGATAGACGAGTTTCGGCAAGAGTGAAAGGGAAAGTTTATAGGACTGTAGTGAGGCCAGCGATGTTGTACTGTTTATAGACAGTGGCGTTGTCAAAAAGACAGGAGGCGGAGCTGGAGGTGGTAGAGTTGAAGATGTTCATTGGGGGTGACGAGGAGGGACAGGATTAAAAAATGAGTTGATTAGAGGGAAGGCGCATGTAGGATGTTTTGGAGACAAGGTGAGGGACACTAGGTTGAGATGTTTTGGACATGAGCAGAGGAGGGACATGCAGTATATTGGTAGAAGAATGCTGATGATGGAGGTGCCGGGCAGGAGGAAAAGAGGAAGACCAAGGAGGAGTTTTATGGATTGTGGTGAGGGAAGACATGCAAGTAGTGAAAGAGGCAGATGTAGAGGACAGTGTAGTGTGGAGAAGAGTGGTGGGAAGTGGTGGCTTAACGGTTAAGGTGTTCGACTGATACTAGAAAGACTGGGGTTCGATTCTCACCTCTGCCAAGCAGCCACTGTGGGCTCTTGAGCAAGGCCCTCACCCTACAATTGCTCAGTTGTACAAAAAGAGATCAAATGTAAGTCGATCTGGAAAAGAGCGTCTGCCGTAACTGTAACTGCTCCGCTGTGGCGACCCCTAACGAAAGCAGCCGAAAGAAGAAGCAGAGGAAGAATCTGGCAACCCGCACTTACAGGGTACTTGATGAAAAAAATCCGAAACCAAAACTCCTTCAGGCCTTCCTTCATGTGTTGTGAAAACATCCCTGATATGTCATGAAGGACTGTCCTTATCTCCTCTTTTACTTTACTGTATGTAAGAGGTTTATTCATTAACTAATTGATCCGGATAAGCATTTTGTTTCTCGTGAACTTTGCTTTGTGACAGCAGCGCAAACGCAGCGAATATCGACGCATATTTACATTAAAAGTAAGTCCTAATGATCTTAATTTCACTTTAGAAACTTAATAAATATAATCATGTTAATACGCTGTTGTTTTTCAGTTCTATAAAATGGCTAAGTCGTTTTCTTGCCCGTTGCTTTCGGTGTGTCCGGTTCGTTGTTTGGTGGACGAGCGGTTCGAGGTGCGAGTGCAGAGTTTATTACCCGGTGTTCGCGTTACTCTGCACGCGCTCCTTCAGTCGGATGATGGAGATTTTTGGGAAAGTTTTGGCCACTACATTAGCGATGCTTCAGGAACTGTCACAGGTCATTATAACGCGTCCAGTGCACACCAATGATTAGGCGTGATGTTCCGCCGGTAAACACTAACACACTATTATCTATGTTTTAGTATCCAAACATGCCAGTCTTGGTGGATCATATAACGGAGTTCATCCCATGGGTCTGCTGTGGAGTATGAAACCTATACCTGGAAGCAGGACAGGACTCAGGTTAAACCAAAATATCATTCATTCATTCATTCATTCATTCATTCATTCATTCATTCATTCATTCATTCATTCGTTCATTCATCTTCCCTAACTCAGGGTCACAGGGGTCTGCTGGCACCCAGCGCTCATAGGGCGAGGGCATGGGTACACCTTCGATAGGCTGCCAATCCACACAGAGGAATAACCACACACAAATGCACTCCTATGGGCAATTTAGAATCACCAATCAACCTAATGTACATGTTTTTGGATTGTGGGAGAAAACAGGTCCACCCGGAGAAAACCCAGCCCTTGTTCGGGAATCTAACCCAGGACTTTCTTTCAGTGTGGCGACTGCCTGCAATCTTTACTTATCTTTTTAGATATGTTCTCAATGTTTGAGTGTATGATATGTATTATGGTATGTGTACAGGAAACTTCTGTTGCAACATACAATTCAATTCTTCATACCTGCAGCTCCCCAGCAAAACTGTAAAAAGACATAACATATAATAGCATAGGAGGAAGGGAAAAGAAAGAACACAAGATGTGTATGCAATTTTATTATAATAACTACTACACATAGGATTAGTGGTGGCTTAGTGTTGTTGCTCCATTTCGATTCCCAATCAGGCTCCTTTCTGTGTGAAAATTGCATGTTCTACCTGTGCTTGCATGGGTTTACTCAGGGTACTCTGGGTTCTACCACAGTCCAAAAACATTACGTTAGGTTGTTTGGTGATTCTAAATTATCCATAGAAGGTAGTGTGATTGTGTGTGTGTGGCCTTGTAATGGACTGGTGACCTGTCTAGGGTGTACCTCTTGGCTCGTATAGGCTCCATCAGACCCCTATGAACCTGAATTAGTGAATAACCTATAGAAAATGAACGAATGAATGGTTAGTACTAAAATACTAGTATTATTGCACAGTTCATTCATCTTCTATAAGCTCAAGGGTTCAACAGTCTTAACCCACAGTAAAGTTACCACTTTTGGGTCCTTGAGCAAGGTTCTTAACCCAAATGAAATAATGTATAAACTGCGTAATTGCATCTGCTATAAATGAAATATTTGCATTTATAAGTGTCCAATATGCAGGTTAAACATTGCAATATGTTATGTGCATGTGCAAGTTCAGCTGATATATATTTATTCAGTCAGGTGACCTGACTTTTGTCTTTTTGTTGTTTCAAATGTCACAAATACCTCTTTTTTAAGGTATCGAAAGAAAAATCTGTACAAGCCAGTTGATGTCCACATATCTGTATATAACGACCACTTAACCGAGGGATTCCGTGAGAAATCACCTTTGGCGTTAGTTATGGTACAGCGGTGGTATGTAGCTCCAGGAGTCCAGAGGGTTAATGTTATCGAAAAAGGGTTAAAGGGAGCGCTATACATCCCAACAGGTAGGTACTACTGTCAGAAGGTGAGATATTTACTGTTTAGATTTTCATGTAATGTAATGCATGATTTATACTCCGCTGTAGGTCCAGGTCCTTTTCCAGCTGTTCTGGATCTTTGGGGTGGAGGAGGGGGTCTAGTGGAGTATCGTTCTGCTCTACTAGCATCTAGAGGTTATGTTGCATTATCATTGGAGTATATTGGACGTGTAGATGCTGATGGAAAACCATACCATGTGGACACTGTATACTTTGAGGTATGTGACACTATGAAAAATTTGATAGTGTACCTGTGCTAAGAGGTAAGAACACAACGTTAACAATCATTTATTGCTCTTAAAACTGCAATAAAGAAGCAGACACACAATAAAATAAATGCCTTTTATTAACTTTCAGGAAGCCTTCACTGTACTGAAGAAGCACCCACAAGTTTGTCCAGAAAGAATTGCTATTTTGGGTTTGTCTTTTGGTGTCTCTGTGACCCTGGGCTTGGCAGCATACTCCACAGTGGCTAAGGTAGTGGGCTAGACCAATTATATATGCCATTTTTCTTTATGATATATTTTATTTCAAACTATTGCATACATTCTGTATGCCAAACAAATATTTAGGGTTAGCACTCTTCCAGTAATGTCTAAAATGCTTTTTGTGCAAGCAATATTTGGTTTTTAGTAGTCTGAGATGAATGTAAGTAACCGGGATAAAAAGGCATTATTTTTTATGTGGGCAGCTTGGTGTCTTAGTTATTAGCACTGTGAGAAGGCTTGGGTTCAATTCCTGGGTAGGGAACTTTCTGTGGGGAGTTTGCATGTTCTCCTTGGGTTCTCCAGTTTCTTCCCAGAGTCCAAACACATGTATGGTTGAGAGGTTGAGAGGTGATTCTTGGAGTGAGGTGTGATCCTGTAATGAAATGGCCACCTGTCCAGAGTATACCTCTTCTGCCTTTTGCCCTTTAGAAAGCTGGGAAAGGCTCCAGCAGTTCCTGTGACCCTGAATTAGGGAATAAGCGCGTACGTTAATAAATAAATGATTTTAATGTAAAATATTTTATAGGATACTTGGAAAAAAAGAGAAGTTTATTTACTCACTTATAGGAAATATAGCCTGACGAAAAGACAATACCCCCTGGGAAGTGGTGCTAGCAATTTTGCGAACCCTAATCTAATTGTGTGACCTGTTTACTTTTTCTTTTTAGCCCCGGTGTGTGGTGTGTGTTAGTGGAAGCCACATCATACCCGTTAATGGATCGCTGGATGAGGTTTTTGAAGAGATCAAAAAGTGAGCTTTTCATAAATATTTGTATGGGAAGAGCAATATATCTAATGTATTTCTGTAATGTATTTTTGTATGCTACACTTACAGGTATCATAAGTTTTGTAAAAATGTGACTTTTTAAATTATGGTAAATTACAGTAGCCTAATGTTAAGAATTTTTCTGGGACAATGTTAGACTTTACTCACATAGCTGTAGTATTAAGCAGTTAGCCAATTCGTTGATTTGGATTTTTTTAAAACTGCTTGGACGCACAAGCACATTATAAATGTGGTAATATTACAATATATTATTATGTTTACCTGTTTAAATGATTGATGTTATCATTTACAGTATCTCCATATGTGTAGTGTTTTTGTGCAGACAGGTTGCTATTTGCAGTGACTACATTTGCTTTTTAAATACATTGAATACACTGTGATTTTAGGATTTTATTACACTGCAAATAAAAGGTACTAAGCCATTACTTAGACAAATATATAGGCCAAATTCTCAAAAGGAAATTAGATAAAAAGTTAACATTTAGAAGGAGTGTTAAACAGACATATACTATCTCCAACCGGCAATGGAGGACTTTTCTAGAAGTGCACTGTTAACAAATTAGGGGTCATAGTACTTTTAGACACACTTATGATACTTATCACAGTGAAATACATGCAGCAATCTGGGCATTTTACAGCTGTTGAATATTGCACTTTATTGTACGATAAGTGTCACATGTTTAGCCTGTGTACAAACAATAAAAACAAGACAACTGGTTTAGACAGAACTGCATAAGTATAAGTAAAATAATTTCCTGTAGGAAATAGGTGAAATCCATGTCCTCATTTCCAGATCTCTTTAGTTAACGTTAGTTCTTAACAGAACTTAATAATCCTGTTGTTTTGGACGAAGAAGCGAATTCCCACAGTTATGCTACTTTCTTTAGCAAATGCCCTTATCCAGAGGAACATGCAAAAAACGTTCTCATTAAACACTTCAATTTTGACAGTGTAACAACCCAAGAACAGTTGATAAAAAAGCAACAGAAAAAGTGCATCTAATTTCTTTGTTTTTAGATCTTAAATGTCAGTAGTTGGTTGGTAGAGTTACTAGATAGTTTAAGAGAAACTATCTAGTTTTTTCCATATTTGTCCTGTTTTGGATACAAAACATTTCTTTATTTTTTTTATTTCAAGGAATGCCAAAAACACCCGATACAATGAGGAACAGCAAATTATTTGGCGAGATCTCTTGCTGCCAATACCAAATGATCCTTCAAAGAAAGTTGAAGTAAGGATTTACCTGAGAAGTAAATTATCATAATAATAGTTGCATGCATTCTCTATATGTTTATCCTCTTTTCTGTAACTGTCTTTAACTGTATATGAATGTTGAGCAGATGGCTCGTATTAAGTGTCCCATTTTATTAATTGTGGGGGAAGATGATCAAAATTGGCCAGCAGCAGAGTCAGCAGAAGATGTAAGTAAAACCAGTAAATCTGTTTATTCTAATTCATTTTAATTTATATGATTGACAGAAAGAAACATAAACAACATTTTCCATTCAGCCCTAGAAAAGTATGTTTTTATTAATGCATATTTTGGAGCTAGCCAAATAAAACTAAAATAGAAAGCAGTTGGAAGGTTCTCTGGAGCTTTTAGTGTCATATAATATATATTTTTAAGAACTGGAAACCTTACACTACATAGCCACGGGGATCCAGCTCGCATCTATAACAGTGTGTTCCCCTTTCTTATGTTTAGATGAGGCAAATGATGGATCAAGCTGGTAATGGTCACCTGCTGTCTGCTTTGTCCTACCCTGGAGCTGGCCACCTTATCGAGCCTCCTTACACTCCACATTGCAGAGCCAGCAACTTTATGTTAGCAGAGGCAATGAAAAAAGGTGAGCCATTAAAGAGTATCACTATTTCAACCATTTTAAACTGGTTGTTTTAAAGCAAAATATTTGTATTATAAAAAGAATATATGTAATATAATATAATATCATAATATGTATTACACTAAACACTACACAAGAATTTCAAATTTTCATTGCAATCCTCCTGCTTTTTGTTTCAGTGGTAGTACTATGGGGTGGACAAACAGAGCCTCACAGTTATGCTCAGGAGGACTCCTGGCATAAAACCCTGGACTTTCTGGAGCAGCATCTCTACAGCAATTGAAGTCAATGATCTGAATGGAATTTAATTTAAAGTTTTGACTGTGTTAACATATTGTCTATGTACAGTAAAAACTGCATTTCTGTGTCTTTCATTATTGTTTATTAAGTAAGTTAATTATTTGTCAACTATAATTTTAATTAATAAAACAAACAATTGAAATGTAGAATTTGTTAAAAAAATAAGACATTCTCTCTCTCTCTCTCTCTCTCTCTCTCTCTCTCTCTCTCTCTCTCTCTCTATATATATATATATAAACACATTTAACATTGTGGCATTACTTCACAATTACTTCATCATTCCTTCTCTAGAACTAAGAGACTCCAACACTGTTCCAGCATAACAATGATCCTGAGCACAAAACTCCTGAGCTCCATTATAACATGCTGGATTATTATTAGTGTGAAAAAAGCACCAGTGTGAAACACAAAGTGCTGATGTTGCCACCACTGAACCCCTTTGGGACAAACTGGAACACCGATTTCACCCCCGACCTCCTTAGTGTTTGATCTCATTAGTAGTATTATATCTCTGAGACATCTCACAATCAAGATTCACAGGTCTTATTCGAAGAGTGGCTTCTCATCCAACAGCAAAAATGGGAATCATCATGGGAATCTAAGATAGTTTTCATGGTGCCACACCTTTTAGCTCATTTTAGGCACCCCAGATGGAAAGGAAATAGTATGATATATTCTTCTGAGTCTACGTAGAGAATCAAACATTCCTGGTTTATGTGGAGCAGGCAGTGTAGTAACAAGCTGATACTGTAAGCTATGAAGTTACCAGTGTAGAGCTGGCATTGAGAAACCGTCAAGCCTATTACTACCCACTATCTACCTGCAACCTCCACGACATGACAACCTGAGCCACAGCAAGAGTGGGGACTGACCCAGGAGGTCTACGTATCTTGCTGATATTGTTAAACAGGGCCAGGTAGGAGTGGAGCCTGTGTAGCAGTTCATACAGCACCATCAAGAGATGCTCTGCGCTAAAGCAAAAAAGAAATCACATGCACACTGCCGAAAGATTGGCTTGGCCGATGATTTGTTGTTCCTAAATCTAGACCTCATTCAATAAGGAATCTCTTTAATCATGTGCTGAAGAAAAAGAGGCCTATCTTTCCATAGTTGGATGCTTTCCATAGCTGCATGCTTTCCATAGCTGGATGCTTTCCTTTGTATGGATTTGCTTCCTGCTTCCTTGGATGTTTGGTATTATTTACATATGTTTCAGGCTGCAGTTGTGAGAAGTGTTCCCATGAATTTTAGATTTACATTTTACATTTACAGCATTTTGCAGAACAGAATAAAGCATAGACCTCACATCATCGAACAGTTCAATACTGCTTAGAATTAGATGAAGTGTGGCAACCACAAAATCTGTTGAAAAGCTCAGCATAGACACAAAAAGCAAAGTGTTCGGTATTTGAGAAAGAGATGCAGCTTTAGTTCCTGAAGTGGAACTTTTAATAACAGTCCGTTAGTTTCTCTAAAATACTTCTTTTTATTCTATTTTGATCCTTCTTAAGATTAAATAATAATAATAATTATTATTAGTATTAATAATATTTTTGAACAAATTATTATTATTATTATTATTATTATTATTATTATTATCATTATTATTATTATTATTA
>JAOTRA010002419.1:0-10144 GCA_026260255.1 Pseudolaguvia tuberculata | reverse complement strand
AGGTAGTTGGGGTGAAAGAGGCAGATGTAGCGGACAGGGTAGTGTGGAGAAGAGTGATCCGCTGAGGCGACCCCTAATGGGAGCAGCCGAAAGGAGAAGAAGATTATTTACAGGGGTGTGTAGACGTTTTATATCCACTGTAAATACCTATGATTATAAAACAGTGTGGTGAGAAATAATTTACACAAACATGAAAACATTTTTTTTAGATCAGGTGAATATTTTACACTGCTTGGTTGGGTCACTAGGTTGGAAGGGTTTAATTCTTACTCAACTGATATAAATTAAAAGAGTTTAACATTTTCCATTACCTTGCTGCGATTACTGGCAGAAGTGGGACATGGCATGAGCAAAGACAGCATGCTACTTTGCAGCTCCTTGCAAACTTGCCACAGAAAATGACGAAATGAACCACCTATAAAAAAGTAATCATAATACTGATTTAAATTAAGGGGTAAATGAGTACTGTTATTTAAGTAAATGATCCTTACTAGTGCCATGAACTTCCTCTCCAGTGAAGCGAATGTTGAAAGCATAGGTGGGGTCTCCTCCACTAGCTAGTTTCACACACAGCTGAGATGAGGGAACATTAGACAGCTGTCGAGCTGCCTGGTAGAAGTAGGTGTTCTCTGAGCAGTGGATCTCACCTAAACACATTTTTACACATTAAAATACTAGGTACTCATCACGGTCACGGTGATGATACAATATGGAGCCTTTATGCCTGTCCAAGATATCTGTTCATGTTCAGACAAAAATTTTAAATATAAATGCACAATAATTTTTTCTAGAAATTCTACAATAGTATATCCTATTTTATCTAAACATATATGCAGTCTATTGAGCCACTCACCGTCTCATTACAATGCAACATAATACAAACTAATTGTTAAGATATCGTGGTTATATATGGTAACCCTCATTCCTTGGTGGAGGGAACAGAGACGTTGTGTCGAGTGACGACACTAGGAGTCAATTTCTGGGAGCCCAAAATACCTCTGATGTATTTATGAAAAGGCCAATGAAGCTGGTTGAGTGGGGCGGCGCGGTGGCGTAGTGGTTAACACGGTTGCCTCAAAAGAAGGTCCCGGGTTTGTATCCCGGGCTGGGATCTTTCTGTGCGAAGTTTGCATGTTCTCCCCGCGCTTGCGTGGGTTTCCTCCGGGTACTCTGGTTTCCTCCCACAGTCCAAAAACATGCAGGTGGATTGGTGATTCTAAATTGTCCATAGGGGTGAATGTGTGTGTGAATGGTTGTTTGTCTATGTGTTGCCCTGAGATGGACTGGTGACCCGTCCAGGGCGTACCTACGCGTCTCGCTCTATGTGTGCTGGGATAGGCCCAGTTTTGGGAATAAACGGGCAAGAAGATGAATGAATGAAAGTTGGTTGAGTGCACTCCCCTGGGACAGTCTAACATAGTGGAATGAGAGAATGAGGTACCCCAATACCTAAACAAGACAAATCTATTCTTCACTCTGATGATGTGTCAATTAATGACAATGCCGACAAGGCAAGTGCTGACAAAAACCAGTGTGACAAAGCCCTACTCGTGACACACCTCATGTACCCTTTCGTTCCACTAGTGACCCAGCATAGCCACTATTCCTTCCTGATATGACAACCCCCCTCTACGGCTCCATTGCTAAGGGTAGGAGAATCTGAGCAGAGAGCGCGTGAAGTGGCTGAGGCTTTTCGCGTTCCAGTCGCACAGGGGTCTACCTTTGGGCCTTACATAACTTTTGTGTTCTTCTATGGCTGCTGTGTTACAAAATCCGTTTCGTGACCAAATCCAGGATTTCAAAAATACATCAGAGGCACTTCCCAAAACATAACCCCTGAACTTAAGTGGGATAAAACTCAAGAAAATGTAATAATGTAAATAGAAATTGTTACTGCAATTGTTACAGTTCTAGTAAAAACGAAACTTTGAATCAAAGAGTTAAAGGCTTTGCATACCTCCTACTATCTCTAGAGGATCCAGTGTTATCTCAGGAGCAGCATGATCAACAGTACGCTGCACGGTTGAATTCAACACCTTGTTCAATATAGCTACTTTAGTGTCATAAAAAATAAGGCCTGAAAAATATTTTTAAAAAAGGAAGACACAAAATGAATATAATTTCCTGTTAAAAATATTATTTACTTTAATGTAATTTATTTCTGTGGACATGTGTTGCAGCAGACCTTTAGCCTTGTAGAGAAGGGCAGCAATGCTGTTCCGATAGGTTTGTGTCTGCCGTAACTCCACAAGTGTCAGAAAGAAACTTTCCAGAGAATTATTAAGGGACTGAAGTAAGGCAAAGCGCAGATGCAAACTCTCAACTGGCACACCTATTAATTAAAATATTATATCAGAACAAGATTTATTTTACTATAATGTAACATTAATGCAGAAATAACTGAACTAATTAAAAAAATCTGACCTATTTGTTTTACTTAATACCGTATTAATAAAAATAAATGAACATGAAAGTAACGGTAGAAGAGTTTCCTATATTGACTACAGTCTAGGACATGTCAAAGATGAGTAAATAAATTGACTTTGTTGCACTGTTGTTGTTTTTTGCAGCATCCGATTAAGAATGTACAGTTTATAAACATTTTTGCCAAACTGATTTACTGTAGGGATTAACATTTAGGAATGGGATGTGGGCTTTCTGAATCTTTTGCAGAGGACTGACACTCCGAGGAAGAGTCTACCAGAAGTATTTAGAGATTACATCAGTTAAGACTGAACAAGTAGCTAAATGACCTGAGAGTATAACAATAATCAAAGCCTCCTGATGTTGATGCTGACTTAAATCTTGCTGGTTTTAAGTTACAAGTGAATAAAATAACTCCAGAAATACAGCATGACCACTTTTGGTTAGCAGCCACACGGTGTAGATGTGGTAGACAGATGTTTTGACAATTTATTTTATTTATTTAATAAAAAAATAGTTTGTAACTTGGATGTTACATTTTATATTTAAAGAGTTAAAATTAGCCAGACCATTAGGGTCTCCAGCGGCCATAGTTAAATGTATTCCTGGAGCCAGAGCACCGGACATAACGGCCAATTTAAGGCATTAGGCCAGCAGAGGTTTGCCAAGTTAGTGGTACATGCCGGTGCCAACGATTTTCACCTTCGCCAGTCTGAGACGACTAAGGCTAATTTCATAGAGGTATTAAATTTGGCAAAGTAAATGTCCGATGTCGTAGTATGCTCTGGTCCCATTCCAATGCGATGGGTGACGTAGCCTACAGCAGGTTAAGGTCGCTAAATCGCTGGATTACCAGGTGGTGCTCCAATAATAATTTTTAGCGATAATTGCCGAGTGTTTGAGGGCAAACATGGCCTGTTAGGGCGAGATGGTGTCCATCTCACTCGGGAAGGGGCTGCTGTCTTGTCATCATGCAACATAGCCCATAGTCTTATGACAGGCCTAGTTAATCGCTGACTGTCCAGAGCCCAGGCCATGGAGCAGGTGGTCAGGTTAGTCCGACCATCTGCTTGCGGCTTAGAGTCTAGGACACTTAGGACATTTAATATTTGAGTCTGTGTCTGTTCCCAGACCTAAACATAGGTTTAGAAATAACCAGAAAGTATATCTTAGAAATCTAATTAATATAGTCACTTCAAACATAGAACCTGCTGATCACACAGCCAGCTTCTTGATCTGAAGTTGGGACTATTAAATATTAGATCTATTGCGTCTAAATCCCTTATTGTAAATGAAATGATTACAGTTCAGAAATTCGAGGTCTTGTGTTTAACCGAAACCTGGACTAAGCAGAATGAGTATGTAGCATTAAATGAAGCCAGTCCCTCAGCGTACAGCTACATACATCAGCCTTGTCTAACCGGTAGAGGTGGAGGCTTAGACGTTATTTATAATAATAGTTTAAAAATCATACAAAAACAGGAATATAATTAACACATTTGAAATTCTTTATAGTAAAGTAACGTATGCAACGGCAAACAATAAGCAGAGTCAGTCGATTCCAATAATTATTATTTACAGACCACCAGGACCATACTCGGAATTTCTTGGGGAATTTGCAGACTGCGTATCGAACCTGGTGGTCTCTGTGGATAAAGCACTAATTGTTGGCGATTTTAATATTCATTTAGAAAATACATGCGAGCCGCTAAAGACGGCATTTTCATCTATACTCGACACGGTGGGAGTCAATCAGTGTGTTATAGGATCTACACATAAAGCAGGTCACACATTAGACTTGATATTATCCTTTGGTATAAATGTTGAGAACATAGACATAACCCCACAGTGTGAAACAGTCTCTGTTCACTGACTTGTTTTGTCTAAAATATCCCTTACTCAGAATGTACACGTAGCCCCATGTTACTGCATGAAATTGTATTAACCTTCTATCAGATTTATCCACAAAGATTGGATCACCGTCAGATCCCATGGATCTCGACCAGGCAACGGATTACCTAGAATCTACTCAGTTACACCTTAGATAGCGTAGCCCCAGTTAATAGACACTGTGCACCGTGGTTTAATGATCGTACACGGTCTCTAAAACAGAGCGCCAAAAAAAATAGAGCAAAAATGGCGGACAGGATTATTAGTATTTCAGACAGCATAGAAGGAGAGTCTCCTGGCTTATAAGCTGTTAGTGAGGCCAGAACAGCCTACCTCTCCTCCTTTATAAAAATAACATGAATAATCCCAAGTTCCTATTTAACACTGTAGCTAAATTAACCAGGAATCGGACCAATACTGACATCTCTACAGCTATAGCCTGCAGTAGTGAGGAAATTCTTTGACGACAAAATTGTAAAGCTTAGGCAGACAATTCAGACTGCTAGGATAGTACCCTTAAACTAGCTCAGATAATTTAGAATGCGCTACGCTCTTAGAGAATTTTTGTCCCATAGAAGAGACAGAATTAATTTCACTCATCCCTTCTGCAAAATCATCAACCTGTATAATAGATCCGATGCCAACCCAATTCTAGCAAGCGGTTCTGTCTGTAAAAGAACTTCTAAAAAATAGTTAATACTTCACTCAGCAGTGGGTATGTCCCTAAATTATTTAAATTATCAGTGACAAAACCACTAATTAAGAAACTTGACCTCGACCCTAGTAACGTGTCAAATTACAGGCAGATATCGAATCTTCCTTTTATTTCTAAAATCTTAGAAAAAGTAGTAGCACAGCAGTTATGTTCATATCTAAACCAAAATAACATTCAATTTATCAATCAGGATTTAGGTCTTATCACAGCACTGAGACGGCACTTGTCAAGGTAGTAAACTATCTGCTATTGGTCTCTGATCAGGGCTGCGTCTCTCTCCTAGTTCTTTTGGATATTAGTGCAGCTTTCAACATAGATCATAACATTCTCTTAAATAGATTAGAAAAGTTAGTGGGTATAAAAGGGACGGCCCTTGCCTGGCTCAGGTCCTATTTAACAGACTGCTATCAGTTTGTAGATTTAAATGGTGACCACTCAACGTGCTCATGCCTTAAAGTATGGGGTTCCCCAGGGCTCGTGGTCGGTCCGATTTTTTCCCCCTATTACATATGCTCCCACTCTGGAACTTAATCCGTAAACATGATGTACAACCACTGCTACAACAGCTCGACCAGATGTCAGATAAAAAAAGAATTGTGTGTTAATGACATTAGAAACTGGATGTTAAGCAACTTCCACTGGGACCGCTGGTAGCCAGAGATAAGTTTTCTGAACACACTAACATTAGATGGTCTGTCTGCAGCATCAAGTGCAACTCATTTTGGCCACCTGTATCTTATCCTTTTGATCATTACCCAAAGCTCAAGGACATAGGTGAGAGTAGGAATGTAAGTTAACTGGTAAATCAAGAGCTTTGCTTTACATCTCAGCTTTTTCTTCACCACAACTGATCGGTACATCAACCGCAATACTGCAGAAGATGCACCAATCCTCCTTTAAATTTCTTGTTCCATTCTTTTATCACTTGTGAACACACGGCTGCAAACTGCCCCAGTGCACGCTGAAGGTCCTGGCTTGATGGAGCTGACAGGACATCATCATCTGCAAAAAGCAGAGCTGAAATCCCCTGGTACCCAAACCTGACTCCCTCCTGACCCTGGCTGCACCTAGAAATCCTGTCCATAAAGATAATGAACAGGACTGGTGACCAAATCCAAAGCTTAGGTAAAACTAGACCGTTTCACCAGGGATGACTGTATAACTGAATCCAGTGGGTTCTAGGGAGGATCATAGCATCTGGAGAGGCTGTCTGTCTTACTCAGTTACAGTTACGCATTTGGCAGACGCTCTTATCGAGAGCAACTTACATTTGGTCTCTTTTTTTACAACTGAGCAATTGCGGTTAAGGGCCTTGCTCAAGGGCCCACAGTGGTTGCTTGGTGGAGGTAGGATTTAAACCCAGGTCTTTCTGGTATTAGTCCAACACCTTAACCACTAGGCTACCACTTCCCACAAGATGAAGGTGGGATTGCATAAATGATCGGCTCTGAGCCCCTTCTTGCTTGCAATGGTGATGGACAGGTTGACAGATGAAGTCAGACAGGAGTCTCCATGGACAATGTTTTCAGATAATATTGTGATTTGTGAAGAGAGTTGAGGTACTCACTGAAAAGAAGGGGAATGAAAGTCAGTAGGAGTAAGACAGACTTACATGGTGAGCAACTCAAGAGGTGGTGAAGGTGGAGGAATCAACAGTGCAAAGTAATGGAGAGTGCGTTAGAGAAGTGAAGAAAATAGTGCAGGCAGGGAGTGGGTGGAGTGATTTTCAATAGGCGAGTCTCTGTAGGCGTGAAAGGGAAAGTTTATAGATAGTGAGACCTGCAATGTTTTCGGTTTAGAGACAGTGATGTTGTGAAAAAGACAGGAGGTGGAGCTGCAGATGGCAGAGCTGAAGATGTTGAAATTTTCATTGGGAGTGACGAGGATGGACAAGATTAAAAATTAGTTCATTAGAGGGACGGCACACATAGGATGTTTTGGAGACAAGGTGAAGGAGGCTAGGTTGAGATTGTTTGGAAATGTGCAGAGGAGGGACATGCAGTATATTGGTAGATGAATGCTGACGATGGAGGTGCCAGGCAGGAGGAAAAGTGAAAAGCCAAGGAAGAGATTTATGGATGTGGTGAGGGAAGACATGCAGGTAGATGGGGTGAAAGAGGTAGATGTAGAGGACAGGGTAGTGTGGACTATGTGTCGCTGTGGCGACCTCTAACAGGAACAGCCAAAAGGAAAAGAAAAAGACCACCCTCAGCAACCTTCTCCACACTTATGAGGATTCAGAGGATCCTGGATTTGGATAGACTGCTGAATCATTGGAGTGTGGTATTCAACGATTCCACAAGACTTCTTTTTTTCCAACCGGTCAATGGTGTCAATCCTGGTAACACTTTACAACATCACAAACGTGTATTTTGTGTTTAACTTGTCATGTATAAAGGTTATGTGGTCTTTACAGCTGTGGATCCTTTCTATAACCAGGCAAAACTTGCTCAAAGAGGTTTTTTTTTTAAAGGAGATGGGAAATTATCTGGTCCGAGTAACTCCTCCCTCATTCACCAGTTTCTGCTGCACTAGAGAGAGTAAATTTATTTGGAGTTTGGAGTCTGGAATCATCACTAATCTTTGAAATTCATGACTTATAAAGGACATTTCAGCGACAAATTTAATGATCAGGATTCTTAAAAAAAAAAAAGAAAGAATACTGATTAGAAGATTTGTGCAGAACTAATTAGAATTAGACGGTAATAATTTGTCCAGGCTGTATTTGGCCTGTTAACCTTTTTAGTTAGTTTGTGTAAAATTAAGATTTATCACCAAACATCATTCAAACATCTATTTGCTGAATACATTTAAAGTTTTGTCAAAATTAAGTTAAAAATAACACCTAGATAAAAACATCCCAAACAATGAATGGGGGTTAAGTATTTTTTTTAATTCTCACCGATACCCCATTGCTATACCTATCCTATACCTTTTGTATATTCTATATAGTCTTACTTAGCAGGCATGAAACTCTTGGGTCTGCTGTTTCTGCAGGGTCCAGGTACACTTCATGGGGGTGGAGGCGAGTAGGTGTTATAGCCAGGTGGCGGCAAAGACGATTTACAAACTGAATCAAAGCAACATCCATTTCCAATGACCATTTCCTGCTGGATTTATGAGCTTGCCGAACATCAATACATGAGCATCTACAGAAAAAAATGCCAGAAAAACATGTTGAGGAAAAACATAATGCAACATAATATGCAATCTATTCAGACAGATAACATTAATTCATCTCAAGTCAACTATAGGTAATAAATTGTGAACTAGTTGTGTGCCAATATACAACCTGAACACAAACAAACTTCAGTTTTAAAACCTGTTGAATTTATTTACAGCACTGAGTGCAAAACCTGTCTGATACTTATTTGTGCTTGATCTAGTATCTGCTATCTCCCTCAATTTCTTTAATTAAATTTCTTTGGTGTCTCCGATTTGTCTTACATTTAACTGTTGGTTAACCCAGACTTTGAGTAAAGCAGGTCACACTCTTCTACTGGTAGAACATGGAAGTAGATTTGTTTACCGAACCCAATCCTGAATCTCATAGTGTTGTTTAGATGTCTTACTTATTACTTTAAATGTCCAGAACCAAGTATACATCCACAAGAAGTCAGAGCTTTTCCTAAACAATCTATTTCTAACTCATTCAAAAAAATCTGTAAACAAGGATTTGTTATAAAATATCTCAAACAGATATACTGAAAAAAATGTAATTGGAGCATGTTTGTGAGACTTTGTTTTCTATTCTTTTGTTTGATTTAGTAAAACTAGTTCGTTTAGTGGCTACTGCAGCATGAACACAAGCATTCATTTATTCATTCATTCCTGCTTTTCTCCTAAATCTGGGTCACAGGGATTTGCTGAAGCCTATCCCAGCGCACATAGGGTGAGAGGCAGGGGTACACCCTGGATAGGTTGCCATTCCATCGCAGCACACACATTGCCGAAGAACCACACACATCCTCTCCTATGGGCAATTTGGAATCACCAATCAAATAAAAAAACAGAGTACCCACACAAAGATGTGTTGTGAGGCAATCATGCTAAAACAACACACCAGCGCGCTGCCGAACACAAGCATGTAGTGAACTATTGTTGTTGTTAAGTAAAGCATGACTAGATTTGACACATAGGCTGATGAAATCGTCATTTCACAAAATAGACTGTACACACGAAAATGCAAGGATTTGCTGCCAATCACAGACAAATCAACAATAATTATATGTGTCAACAATAATTAAATGTGTCAATGCATTAAAATAGTTTGATAAAAGAGAGCAAGGCTCAGCCCACCATCAGGTTCAAAAGGAAAATTCAAGTCAAATTAGAAAACAGAATGAGAAAAAAATATGTACTAAAAATATGTAATATTTTCAGTAAATCCAAAACAAGATTTGTAGCAGTGTCAGAAGGAGTGGTGATTTTAATATCTACCTTTCAAAGTGTAGGTCATAACCACAGGCCAGAAATGCCCTCCAAACACTGCGAATGTCCTGCTTGGCTCGATCAACAGCAAACTTAAGGAAACCCTCCAGAGTTAAGTATTTCTCTTCTGACACTGAAAAATACATACAGCTGGATGAAAGAGGTATATATTTACATAAACTTATAATAAGGCATAATATTTTGGACACCAGACCAACAAACCCAGATGCAGACTTGTAAATCTACAGAAGGTTATGACTTTTTTCTCCTGATGGGTATTCAACCTGTTCCATCTGCATATGTTTATAGTAAAGGTCAGTTCACACTGTGCTATTTTAGCCATAATTAGTTTGAGACAATATTCATATAATCCTACTTTAAAATCTGCTGTGTATAATGGCTAGTTGGACATGTTTAATGGCAGCCGATTATATTCAGTCGATTATTTGAATATGAAATTGTTTGCAGTAATTTACATTTATGTAAAAACTCCTGCCCCAAATAAATAAATGTATGGGAAACTTTGTCAATATTGTGAATGAGAACATGATGAGTGATCTATCTTGCATTTTACACTCCTGTAATTAATTACACTCCATTGTATCAAATATGCCCTGTGATGGACTGGCGACCTGTCCAGGGTGTACCCTCTGCCTTTCGCCCTATGTGTGCTGGGATAGGCGC
>JAOTRA010002390.1:0-10145 GCA_026260255.1 Pseudolaguvia tuberculata | reverse complement strand
GGCTAGATTGAGATGGTTTGGACATGTGCAGAGGAGGAACATGCAGTATATTGGTAGGAGAATGCTGAGGATGGAGGCCACGGATAGGAGGAAAAGTGAAAGACCAAAGAGGAGGTTTATGGATGTGGTGAGGGAAGATATACATGTAGTTGGGGTGAAAGAGGCAGATGTAGTGGACAGGGTAGTGTGGAGAAGAGTGATCCACTGTGGCGACCCCTAACGGGAGAAGAAGAAGAAGAAGAATTATTATTATGAACCTAGCCATTAGGGTTGCACAAGCCAGTGCATTCTTAGTTCTGGTCGCAAGCCTGGATAAATAGGGAGGGTCGTGTTAGGAAGGGCATCCAGCGTAAAACTGCGCCAAATCAAATTTGCGGATCAAAAATAAGAAACTCATACCGGCTCGGTCACGGCCTGGGTTAACATCGACCGCCACATGTACTGTTAGCCGAAAGGATACCGGTGGAAATTGGGCTACTGTTGGCCAAAGGAGGAGAAGGAAAGGCGGAAGACGTCTACAGAGACGGCAGGCAAAGTAGAAGTGTAGGAGAGTGGAGGTTTGGGTGGGTACTATGACTGGTAAATGGAAAGGTTTAGCTGACATGATGGAGCGTAGAAAGGTGGATGTGTTGTGTGTTTTGGAGACCAGGTGGAAAGGCAGTAAGGCCAGGAACATTAGTGGTGGATTTAAACTGTTTTATAATGGTGTAGATGGAAAGAGAAATGGTGTAGGTGTAATCTTGAAGAAGGAGTACATTGAGAGTGTAGTGAAGGTGAAGAGAGTTTCTGATAGGGTGATGAAAGTGAGGCTGGAAGTTTAGGGTGTAATGATATCATTATTGCTTATGCTCCACAAGTAGGTTGTGATATGAGGAATAGGAAAGATTCTGGAGTGAGTTAGATGGAGTGGTAGAAAGTATAGGTAAGCATGAAATATTGGTGATAGGAGCAGACTTCAATGCTCATGTTGGTAAAGGGAACAGAGGTGATGAGGATGTGATGGGAAGGTATGGCTTTAAAGAGAGGAATGTGGAAGGGCAGACAGTGGTAGAATTTGCTAAAAGGATGGGAGATGGCAGTGGTTAACAAGTATTTTAAGAAGAATGAAGAGCATAGGGTAACATATGAGACTGAAAGAAGTTGCACACAGGTGGAATATATTTTGTGGAGAGGTAACCTGAAAGAAATTAAGGAATGTAAGGTGGTTGCAGAGGATAGTGTAGCTAAACAGCATAGGGTGGTTGTCTGTAGGATGGTTTTGGATTTTAGGAAGAAGAGGAAAAGAGAGAAGACATAAAAGAGAATAAGATGGTGGAAGCTGAAGGAGGAAAACTGTAATCTGAGATCCAGGGAGGAGGTCAAACAGGGTCTCAGCAGTAGTGAAGAGTTGTTGAATGATTGGGCAACAACTGCAGAAGTGATAAGGGAGACAGCTCAAACCGTACTTGGTGTGACATCTGGAAATGGAAAGGAAGACAAAGAGACGTGGTGGAAAGTATAAGGAAAAAGTGGTTAGTGAAACAGAATTTGGATCGGCAGAGAGATGAGATGAGAAACCTAGGCAGGAGTATAAGGAGATGAGGCAATAGGTGAAAAGGGAGGTAGCAAAAGCTAAGGAAAAGGCATATGAGGAGCTGTATGAGAAGTTGGACACTAAAGAGGAAGACAAGGATTTGTACCATTTGGTGAGTTAGAGAGATAGGGATGGGGCGGATGTACTGCAAGTTAGAGCAATAAAGGATACAGATGGAAATGTTTTGGCTAGAGAGGAGAGTGTGTTGAGAAGGTAGAGAGAGTATTCAGTCAAATGAAGAAGTTTATTATTATTGTTGTTGTTTTAATTGTTATTATTATTATTATTATTATTATTATTATTATTATTATTATTATTATTATTCATTCATTTTCTTACCCACTTATTCCCTACAGGTTTGGGGGTCTGCTGGTGCCTATCCCAGCTCTCATAGGGCAAGAGGCAAGGGTACACCCTGGACCGGTTGCCAGTCCATCCAGAGCGACTTACATTTATCTATTTGTTATACAATGAGCAATTTCGTGTTAAGTGCCTTGCTCAAGAGCCCAGCAGTGGTAATTTGGTGATGTTAGAATTGTGGGAAGTGGTGGCTTAGTGGAAAAAAAAGAGTTGAACTGAGACCAGAAAGAACGGGGTTTGATTTCTACCTTCACCAATCCACTACTGTATGTCGTTGAGCAAGGCCCATAACCCACAATTGCTCAGTTGTACAAAAGAGATCAAATGTAAGAGCGTCTGCCAAAAGGTGTAGTTGTAAATGTTGTGAATCAAATCTGTTCCACCAATGAGCAGCCCAACACTGTGCTACAACGTAATGTACAAGTTTTTGGACTGTGGGAGTAAACCGGAGTAAATCCATGCAAGCACAGAAAGAACACACCACTCCTCACCACTAAGCCATTGTGCTGCCATTTAAATATTTTTATTTATTTATTGAATAACCACTATTGAGCTAGCAGTGTCCTAAATTAGTTATTAGTTACATAGATATTCTTTTTAATTTATTAGTAAACTGAACTAATATATTAGTACACATGAATTATATATTAATGTAGGACTACTGTGTAATACCTATATTGTAACTTGTTTATTACAGTTATTGTTTTCTGTAAATTATTGTTTTCTGTAAACAGATTAATAAATGTGACCCAGGCTACTTGTCATTCTCTTGGAAGAAGCATTCAGGCAACAGTTGGTGTGTTAATTACTCAGCAATAAAACCTACCAGTTAAACCAGTTAAATGTTATTCTGCTAAGGAACGCAGCACTTGCTTCTGGGTTCTGCATGTGTGACAATGCAAATGTTAATAAATCAAATCACATATTTTGTTCATATGTTTTGTAAATGTTCAAATAAACCAAAAATCATCAATACCCTTTTTGTCATCTTCTGAAGGTCAGGTGGAACATCAGCAATGGCTGATAAAACCAAAGCACTCAACTGAAATAAATACTTAAAGTAGAAAAGACAGAACCTGGGAAGATCTGCAATATTCTCCTAGAGGAATAAACAAAATATTGGAAGAGGTTTTAAAACTAAAAAAGGATTCATAGCCTTTAATACTGATGACTAGAATACTGTAAAGGTTTGTGTTTTTGTTACAATTAGGTTTTTATGTTTTGTAATGTTTAAGGTTTTGTTGATTGCAGTGTTTTGTCATGTTTTGTACTGTCTTGTCTGGTTCTTGTGTTTTGGTTTAGTTTATCTATGTCTTACAACCCTTTGCAGAGTTCTAACTCGTGCTTTTCTGTGCCTTAAGTTTATTAAAGCTGACTTTCTCCAATATAGACCCAACTATGAACAATGTTACAATTATATTTGTTCAATATTTTAGCTAATATATGGGAGTCTGATTAAATTATGGGCTTATGGTACATAAGATGCAGGTTAGGGTATGGCGAACGGGCTGCTGGGTGATCTCTTTAATGGCTACACATCCCGTCTAACTCCCTAGGTCTTTCTGTGTCCTGCAGCCACCCTATGGCTCAGGGGTTGGGGTTCTAGGGCTACCACTTCTGATGAGCAGTGTCAAGCTTGTTCATGTAAAGTTTATCTCATGTCATGTTTATCAAGTAATTGTAATGTATAGCTCACGTGTATTTAGTTACTGTTTGTATTTTTCCTCGAGTCTGTGTTTTCTTTTTATGCAAGTTACTTTTGTAAATCAGTGGGTTTCCCTAAGCAAATACCTGTTTTAATGCATCTCTTAGAATGGTTTGAAATGGAAAAATGTCGCTGAGAACCAACAGCAGCCAGAATAGAAAGAGGCTGGCAGAATCCACAGTTCTATCCTTGCGTCGAACGGCTTCCTGGATGAGCATCACCAAAACCTCGAAAAAGAAGGTAGGTCAGATTCATTATTTAGAACACTCATTATTTCTATAAAAATTGTCACATGCAAAAAATTACTATAGTATACTTTCCTATATTGAATTGTTGTATAGTACGGTATATGCATGTATCTCCTCTGTCTTCCTGCAGTTTCCTACAGTATTCTCTATCTAGTGAATTATTAAGCTTCAATGGAGTCTAGCTTTTGTCCATGTAGTGTGTTAAAAACCCATTATAGTACCCCTCCTTCTACACATGCCTCTTGGTGCTCTTTTAGGAAGCCAACAGGACGAGGTTCTGGGTGTTGTGGATGGTTGTCATGAAAGTCCTTTACCAAGGATGGGTCTAAAATGTCAGCTACTTTAGAGCAACATCACTTCCCCAGGCTATAGCACTCCCGGTTCACCAAATACTCTATAATACCCCTAAACAACGAGAATTTTTTTATTGACCAAATAAGCAGGAACATGTTCTATTTAAATGGAACCAGGGGATCCAACTGTCTGTCCCTTTGTCGGTTTTATGGTATTGATTAAGCCTGTTGATTATATTGTGAATAAACTGCTTTACTGCAACATGTATCTGACTTCTGATATGTCACAGAATACTTTGCCTACCACGGGTACACCAAAACACTGCACGCAACTGCAGGCAAAAGCATTACATATGTTCAAGAGCAACTGAACATGCTACAAGTCAAGGTACGGTTGCTACTGTAACGACTTGAGCCCAGAGAAAAAAAGCCAGATCCATGTTGCAGTGAAGGGTGAACGTACGTTTATTTATAATAGTGAGATTGCAGATATATATACAGTGAAACAGAAGCGAACACGTAAACAAAACAAGACAACGAGAACTCACGGTGACCCTAAATACCAAACGAGAATATATATACATCAAATAGTCCGAAGTCTCCAAGTTTCAAAGTCCAAGATAGCCAAAACATACACATCCAGAAACACGCCGTACACTGCCAATAACCCACACCTAAGCTTACTGGCGCGTCACCTTAAATATTATGTCACCTAGTTGCCTGGACGACGACGCCAAACATGTCCATAACGTTTTGACAGCTGTGTGGAGGCAGAGCCTCGTCAGTTGACGCTGCATGGGGCGGAGCCTTTGTTCGCCACCTTACATAACCCCCCTCTCTAGAGGACGCCTCCTGGAGTCCTCCAAGGCGCAGACCCTGCTCCCAAAAAAAAAAAAAAAACATACAAAAAAAAGGAAAAGACACCCAAAAGAAAACCCCAAACGCCTTGCAGGTTGCCCCCCCATGCAAAAGAGATAGCAGGGGGTCCAGGACACTCTACACTCCACAAACGTGGAGTGTAGAATGTCCACTCCACTGGGGTCTGACCAGGGCGAGGCCTCCAGGCCTCCACAAAGACACGATGCGGTTTCTTAGTCTCACCCCGGACGGTGACATAGGGAACTCTAAGGACCGCGTAGGGGAACCTGAAGGGAACTCAAAAGGCCATGACGGGAACTCAAAAGGCCACGAAGGGAAATCGAAAGGCCACAAAGGGAACTCGAAAGTCTCGCAAAACCATTATTGATCCCAAAATTGTGGTGCCTCTCATGTTATGGAATTTACAGGAGGAGATTCAAACTAGCTGCCACCAGAACCTTCCTCCTGCTAAATGCCCCCTCCCCCCAGTAAACTTTATGTACCAACCGACCTACGTCCTTAAGTGGTGAGAGGGGGACATTGTACCCATATCAATGTCCCTGGTGTACACCTGGCAAACCCTGACAGCTAGAGTAGAAGTAAGATTATGACTGGAATAGAATGTTTAAAAATAACCACAGTGGTCAATTGTTCTAATACTATATATTTCATATAGTGTAGATCAAAAATTTATGTTTGAGCACAGACAAATACAGGATGTTTAGAAAGTAATATTTAAGACTTTATAAGACTAAAATCATTCATTAAATCGTTAATTTTCTTACTTGCTTGCTCTCTAATTTGGGGTAATGGGGGTCTGCTGGAGCCTTTCTCAGCGCACATACGGCGAGAGGCAGGGGTACACCCTGGACAACCACTCGCACACATATTCAATCCTATGGGCAATTTAGATTCACCAATCAAACGAATCTACATGTTTTTGGATTATTGGAGGAAACCCACACAAGTGCGGAGAGAACATGCTAACTCTGCACAGAAAGATCCCCGGCCTGGGAATCAAATCCAGCCCCTTCTTGTTTTGAGGCCACCGTGCTAACCACTACGCCACCCAGACTAACACCAACTTCTTTAAAATGTAAGACCAACAAACCTGCAAGAAAATTCACATACATAATGCACATATATACATTTCTTTTCTTTATGTAGACTTTCTCATATTTCTGTCGCTTTCTGCTGTGTGTGTGCTTTGATGTCTGCTGTATCTTTGACAAACAACACAGTTTATGTTCTACTTTTCCATGCTCTGGCTTCATCATTCTCTCCACATTTCTTCCTGTAGTTCGACCCGCTACTTCAATTCTCTCTGATGATGCAATAACTACAGCAAGGGAAAACTTATTTGTTCTGTCCAATGACTGTAAACATGTATTGGAACTCATTTTTCTCCCTGTAGTTGACTTGCTCTAGACCTATCAAAGAATTTTTAAGACTCAATAAGGAAAACTTATTAAGGCAACTGTTCGGTAAAGTTTGCAGCTTGTTTCCTTCCTTTCACTTCATAAATTAATAAAATATATTGTTTGGATGTAGGTACATGCAACTGTACATTGAAAGTTAGCTTTTCTGCATAAACAGAGGTAAGAAATATTTCATTCATATATTAGTGCAATAAAGGTAATATAAAGAAGAAGCATGATAGTACAGTCACATACAGCTGAAAAAGAAAGGTATGCTTTGGAGTAAAAAAAATGGTGGTTTCAAAGTGTGATAATCAGAATGGAATTATCAGTTAGGAGAGGGGAAATTATTCTTCAAGTAACCTTTAGATATCATTCACTAATTATCAGCTTACCCAAGAGACTCCAAACAGCACAGGATTAACGTAAATGACAGCAGGATTTTTTTCAACCAATGAGTCATTCAACGGTCCATAATCTTCAGCAAGTGTGACAGCAAGTGAAGCAACAGCTGTCACGAACAATAATCCTGCCACAACCTGAAGGGAAAATTAGATTATTCAATTTCTTTTTATTCTAAAAAGTGGTAAACTTAGTATAATGCGCAGTACTAAAACAGATCCCAAATTAAGTCCCATGGCAAAGTGGTAGTGAAGTGGTGAAGTTGTTGGATTACCAACTTGAAGACTCGAATTAATTTCACAGCAACACCAACTGTCACCGCTGGGCCCCTGAGGAAGTCCCTTAACCCCCAATTTCTGAACTGTATAATATGTAATGTAAGTCGCTCTATAAATATATATAAGTAGGTCAGGAAGAATTTTGGTATTTGTTTCAGTCTGATGAACAAAATTTAACATTAACAAAATGATCCCCAACGCGTCTTCACATTAATTCTGCTGTTGATGTTGGTTTTGAGCAATGATATGAATATGGGTTTATTTTCTGGTTGTCCAAATCAATTATATGTACTTGTGAATTCACAAAACAGGGTGGCACGGTGGGGTAGTGGATAGCACAGTCGCCTCACAACAAGAAGGTCCTGGGTTCGAATCCCGGGCCGGGGATCTTTCTGTGCGGAGTTTGCATGTTCTCCCCGTGCTTGCATGGGTTTCCTTCGGTTTCCTCCCACAGTCCAAAAACATGCAGATTAGGTCTATTGGTGATTGTAAATTGTCCATAGGAGTGAATGTTTGTGTGAATGGTTGTTTGTCCCCGTCCCCGCCCTTCGCCCTATGTGTGCTGGCATAGGAGCAGCAGACCCCAGTGACCCTGAATTCGGGAATAAGCGGGTAAGAAGATGAATGAATGAATTTACAAAACATATTTCTTATCAAGAGACTAGGGACCCATCTGGCCTGTGTAACTGTGCAACTGTGCAATCTTCTGAGGAGGCAGTGTTGATGCGTATCCGTACTTATTAACTTTTACCTGTTTGCAGATGTATAGTTTGGAATATGGCATTTTGGGTAATTTTCTTTTGAAGAGTCTTGTTAGGTGGAAGGGAGCACAAATCCACAGGAATCCCAGCGGCACCCATACTAACAGTGTTCTTTCTACACACACCGGCAAGTCCGGATCCGTGCGATTCAGAAATGAGTCATTCTGAAAAGGACATTAAGCTTATGCATGTGAAAATATTTTATTACAGTAAATTAAAACCAATTTATTTCAGTAAAATGAGAAATCCAAAATCAGCCTCAATCATTCATTAAATGTATTCTAGTGAATAGAGTCTTGCTTTTCCATGGTATTCCACTAGATGACATTCAACCAATTGTTAAAAATAACTGACTTATTGGACATATGAACGTTACATACACACAAACAGTGACTTCTTCTGATCCAGCTATTGTGCTGTGGAAAAAACCGTTGAATCCAATTTTTTAGATGAGTCAGATAAATTAGTACTCCTGATCTTCTGATGTTTAAGACCATGAAGAAAGTTTTCTGAACAACAGATTCAGATTTGATTTATTGCCAGGTATGTTTGCATATGCTAGGAATTTGTTTTTGTGACAAAGGCTCTCCAGAAAATACAGTAAATGTACAATAGTAGTAGGAAAAAAGAAAAATAAAGATTTGCACTATAAATAAAGTGCAATTTGCAATACTGTAGGACTACCGATGACAGATGACAAAACCTTAGAGCGTAATGTGCGTATTGAGACAGGTCTTAACAATAACAATATATTAACAATTAACAATAATTATGTCATTTTCTAACGAATTTCAGTTCACGTGTCTTTCTGTTCTAAACAATTTAGCCTAGAACTCAACTGATCCAAGTAAATAAAGAAAAGGATCACATTAATAATCTAAAGAAATAGCAGAATCAGGCCCACGCCTTGAGTCTGATTCTACATTTACACTAAATGATCATCATCTTTAAGTGTACAATTCTGCTGCTGTTTGTTTTAGTAGTTGCTTTGATCATTTTAAGGCACCTGCAGAATTTGGTTCAATTTTGAAAAATATATAGAAAATAGGGTACCTCGGTTTCCTTACACAGTCCAAAAATATATTGTAATTGTAAGGTAAATATAATGTACATTAGGTTGATTGGTGATTATAAATGTCCCTTACGTGTGAGTGTGCATGTGTGTAGTTATTTGTGTACATGTGGCCATGCAATGGATTGCCAACTTGTTCAGGGTGTAACCCTGCCCTATGTACACCCACAACCGTTAATTAGGGAATAAAGCACATTCAAACATGAATGAATGAATGGATGAATTAATTAATTAATTAATTAATTAATTAATTAATGGAAATGCATAAAATGACACGATGGTGTCAAACATTAAATAACTAGTTGTTATTAAATCCATAGTTAATAATTTAAATATTATGTTTTAAATGTATTATTACTTTGTATTGCTTTTAGAGGAAATGATTCAGATTTCAGATTTGGATATTAAACTACTGTGTTTAAACAGCATCAGAAATTAAAGATTTTAATCTCTGCCTTGTGATATTTATTGCATAGTAAACTGCAAACTCATGGTCCAAAGGTAGTCAGTTTTGATTATCAACTTCATATGCAACTGTTAAAAAACTGGCATTTTGGGTGATTTTCTTTTGAAGAGTCTTGTTAGGTGGAAGGGAGCACAAATCCACAGGAATCCCAGCGGCACCCATACTAACACTGTTCTCTCTACACACACCAGAAAGTCCGGATCCGTGCAATTCAGAAATGAGCCATTCTGAAAAGGACATTAAGCTTATGCATGTGAAAATATTTGATAACAGTAAATTAAAACCAATTTATTTCTGTGAAATGAGAAATCCAAAATCCGCCATAATCATTCATTAAACGTATTCTAGCAAATAGTCTTGATTTGCCATAGTATTCCACTAGATGATATTCATTCATTCATTCATTCATTCATTAATCTTCTTACCCACAGAGGTCTGCTGCGCCTATCCCAGCACACACAGGGCGAGAGGCGGCAGTACACCCTGGACAAGTCGCCAGTCCATCACAGGGCACCACATAGACAAACAATCATTCACACATATTCACTCCCATGGACAATTTAGAATCACCAGTCAACGTCCCGGGAATCAAATCCTTTTTGTGAGGCGACCATGTTAACCACTACACCACCGTGTCGCCAATATATAATATAATATAATATAATATAATATAATATAATATAATATAATATAATATAATTGTTATGATTC
>JAOTRA010002369.1:0-10145 GCA_026260255.1 Pseudolaguvia tuberculata | reverse complement strand
CCTATGGACAATTTACAATCACCAATCCACCTAATCTGCATGTTTTTGGACTATGGGAGGAAACCGGAGTACCCAGAGGAAACTCACGCAAGCGCGAGCAGAACATGCAAACTCTGTACAGAAAGCGATTTTAACGAAATTCTTGTTAATTAACAATTCAATTAATGAAGAACGTTCCATGTCCAATTCCTGAGCAAGTTGTCTTTCTGTGCGGAGTTAGCATGTTCTCCATGCTTGTGTGGGTTTTCTATGGTTCTCCAGTTTCCTCCCAGAGTCCAAAAATGTACATTAGCTTGATTAATGATCAACCCAAATTGCTTAAAGGAGTGAGTGTGTGTATGGTTGTTTATCTATGCGTTGAATGACATCCTGTCCAGGGAGTACCTGTGCAATGGGATAGGCACTGGGATGGGTTCGAGTAGACCCCAGAGCCTGGAGTTAGGGAATAAGCAGATTAAAAGACAAATGAATGAATGGATGAATGAATGAATGAATGAATGAATGAATGAATGAATGAATATTAATACTGTTAAATTGTGTATTTGTGCATTTTTTGTTAAATGTGTTAGTTGTTTGCTCTCTTGATTGCTCAAGACAAATTTCTCCTTATGAAAGATGATGAACATTAAGATGATGATCTTCTTGTTAATGCAATTAACTCATCAGATGAAAATGTGACAGACGTGCCATGCATAAAAGGATTCAGATGCAAATCACAACCTTCTGATTATGTACATATCAAACACATGGCAAGATGGTTGGTGCCATGGTGTAGTGTGTTAAAGCACCAGCATACACATGTGTAAGTTGCTGCACACCGGTGACTATGATTGTGGTTTTGATTATTGGATGATTGTTTTTGCCAGAAAAACTGTGATCTCTTAAAAATTTCACTCACTTCTAATAGTATAATAGTTTTTAAAAAACAAAAAACAGAAAGGGTTGGATAAGGGTTGGGACTTGGTTGAATTTACAGGAAGCAATAACTTGTATAGTCTATAATGAAGGGAATTTAGTACAGAGTTATATCTGGCAGTTGTCCTTATACAAATCGACTTACATTCATCTCTTTTATATAACTGAGTAATTGGGGTTTATGAGCCTTGCTCAGGGGCCCCTGCAATAGTAAAATGGGGGTGCTGGTTGCCAGATCTTCCAATTATTAAGCTGTAAGCTGTTTTTTTTTTACCTTGTTAACTTTATAATGGTAGAAAAGGCATGCTTTTTAATGGGAGTGTGTGGATAAGTGTTAGCTAACTTGTATGTGTAAAATAACTAAAATATTAATATGATCAGATATCATGGAAAGTATATCAAAATTGTACTTGGTTTTCTATTTATTTTCATAAAATGTTTGATGTTTCATTTGGATTAGGATATTATTAGAAAAAAAAACAGCAACCCTTAAACTGATAAAACAATATACTGGTTTGTTCAGGAATTATTATCACTCCGGCTGAGCAACCGACTCCACCAAGCCTTCAGGTTGTTAGAGATAATGCTTCTTAGGAATAAAGTACTGAGCTTTACCAAGAAACCAGACCAAAGAAAACAAGCTGTGAATCTCATCAGCAGCTGACTGACGAAAGTCTAATCAACAAAAATTACAGCAGTGCCATTACTTTTTTCTCAGTAAGAGCACTGAGGTTTCTAGAGCTTAAGACTTGCTCACATCTCACCCTGCATGCCAATCACTCAGATGCTGACTGGTACACAATAAACACAACACAAATAATAAACTATAAATCACAGGTTGAAGAAAGAGAAACTGAATCTCACTTCTAGGAAAAATAGGACCGATACCAGGATATAGAAATGGATTTTAGTTAAGAGTAACAATAAACTAAATTGAAGTGGTTGAGAAAGAAATGTGTTATGTGCCATAGCATTAACTCTTGACTGGTGTAATCCATCTTCAAGCTCTGAGACGAGCCAATGGAAGCAGAGGCTGGATGTAAGGAAGAAAAACGGTTTCAGCATTTTAAGGATGTAGCTCAGAAAATAGTGAACAGAATGTAAGGTATGATTGTTGGGTAAGTGTTATTAAGCTCTGCTACGATAAGTTAATAATCATAGACTGACAAACAGATATTCTGATGATGTATTGCAATTTCACGCCACATCAGAGACAGACAAGATATTTCAGATATTTCTTTCCGAACAACAGCAACAAGAACAAACTGAATATTTTGATTCAAAATATGAAAATATGATTCATTTCTTGTGAACGTTTATTAATCACTGTATCCTTATAGCTTAAATGTATCATTCTGTTGCTTAAAATATTAAATATTTTAATACATTATTCACTATAATAAAAAAAAAAAATCTAAAAATATTTTTGTTCAACAATTCATTGAATAATGTACTTAGATTATACCACAAAGATAAATAGGTTAAAAATGTAATACGATAATGCATTAAATATTTATTTTTTCCTTTAGCTGTTCCCTTCAGAGGTCACCACAGCAAAACATTAGCCATGTCCACTAAATCCTCTTCTGTTATGATACATACCCTACCCCTTCCATGTCACTATCACTGCGGATTATTGTTTGTGGGTTTCAGCAAGTTTACAAGCATGTTCTGTCCTGGATCTATGTTCTGTTAAACTAAGTGTCGTTAGCACAGCTTTAATGTTGGGCTAATTTCTAATCCCATCTCTCTGAAAAAGAACATCACGATCTTCAGCTCAACAACTGGTCTCATTTTCAGTGCCACTGTCTACACAACATAACTGCTCTCATCATTATCCACTGGGATTCCTGTCTGATGTCCTCTGTCAACCAGTCCATCACCATAGCAAACAAAAAGGGACCCTAAGCAAATCCCTGATGCGTCCTACATGACTGAACTTTTCTGTCTGACCTACTACACAACTACTTCACCACCTATGCATTTCTCATACTTGTTCTGCCATACCTCTCTGCCGCTTCCTCACACTGCTCTTCTCTCTTCCCTTTGCCATATGAGTTCTCCATGTTTACAAAGACACAAGGGAGCTCCCTCCTATCCATCCTATCCATGTCTTCTGCAACATTCTCAGGGCAAATATTGCGCCGTATTCTATCTGGGCATAAAGCTATACTACAGCTGACAAATAACCACATCCTCCTTTTATCTAGACTTCAGTAATCTTTCCCATACCTACACTGCATGGCTTTGCACATCACCCTTGTTCCTAAACGTTGGCATCAATTTCTCTTCTAGCTCTAAATTCTGTTGAACAATTATTAATTCCACAGCTGTCTCTCCTAGACACTTCCATGTCTTTCCATGTTTCATCCTCGTCAAAAATGTCATTAGTGCTAATCTTTTGTACTTCCTGCTCCACAGTGTCCACATCTTCTCATTCAGATTTCTTTTTAAATTCTTTCTCTATCTTCTCTGTACAACCTTTATCACTAGTGAGCACCTTTTAATCTCTATCTTTCACATCCTTCCCATCTTGATCCTTCTTATCATAAGTCCTTCTCACCAACCTAGAGTTCAACTTGTCACATGCCTGTTGTTTGGCCTCTGTTTTCACTTTGCACTGTAATTTATTTTATTCCTGTCTAATTTATTGTGCCCCTTCTATGTCCCACTTCTTCTTGGCTAATTTCATCTTATGTATCCTGAACTTTCTTATTCTATCTATATTCATTACAACATTCTTTCTTTTTTAACCTCCATCACTTGGCTTACAATCATAATCATTTTACATGCCTCCATCTGGTTCTGTCTGGCTCCCTTGCTCCCCCACTACCACTTTAGAGTCACTAATATCTTTCAGACGGCTTCGACTACATGGAATGCAATCTACCTGTGTACTCTTACTCCCACTCTCACAATAAGTAGTCACCACAACCATTGCCATCCTCTTAGTAAAGTCCAATGCCAACTCTTATGCCACAGCTTCCTTTTCTTTACTTTGCTTGACAAACCTACCTATCATCTTCCCTGGTCTCTGTTTCTGTCATAGACATGTCCATTAAAGTCACCTCCAATCACCATTCTTTCCACATCTGGAAATACTTTCCATCATCTCATCTGACTAATCACCAAATTTCCATCAAGATCACACCAACCGAATTCCCAATACTCCAATACTATGGCAGCCGTCATACTCTTCCACCTGGTCGCTTGTACGTACAATATATCTACCTTTCTTTTCCTCTGTCATTGCAACATTTAGAGTCCTTATAATTAGTCCTAGACTCTTGTTTTTCTTTTTTTCACTATGTCTACTAAAAAGGAGTAGCCCGATTTCTATTGCTAAACTGGGCCTCAAGTTATCTGTTGTGGAAATCAGACTGATGATTTGCATGATTTAATTTGGCAGTATTTTAGACTGAATGTCCTTCATGACACAACCCCATCTATTTATCTGTGCTTGGCACTTACACAGAAGTCACTAGACTGTAATTCACGTGGCAATATACAAAATCACCCATCAGTGTTTGTTATATTAATATGTAATCATTCATTCATTCATCTTACAGTTACAGTTACAGTTTGGCATTTGGAATTATCCAGGAATAAATAAATAAATAAATAAATAAATAAATATCTATCTATCTATCTATCTATCTATCTATCTATCTATCTATCTATCTATCTATCTATCTAATTTTTCCACTTATGTTGTGCTGTTATGTGTTATGTTAAAATATGTTTAAATTGTATGTATAATCGAAGACTGGAGCATTTATATCCACTAGAGGGAGCTTTAGGCTGTAATTACACGCTAAAGTTGGTGGTGGGTGAGCGCTGAAAACATCTTAACTGAGTAGAGAAACAAAAAATAAAAACCACACACACCAGAACACACTCCTAAAACACCTAAAATAATTCCATTTATATCACATAGATTAGTTTGAGATATTTACAATGACTTTTTTAGAGCTGCTTAACAAGGTTTAATCTGAGTGTTGGAGGATGATGTGAAATCCTATATGAACAACCAGGGACTCATCAGCTGACTGATGTGACAAGAGGAAAAGGTACACAAGCAACCGGAAAGACTGTAGCTATGAGAAGACTGTCAAGCAATGCTGATTTAAGAAGATAAGAGAGTCTCCCAAGGAGTGAAATAAGCCTGGAGTCATGGGGAGCCATTACAAGAAAATGGGCTGCCAGTGTTGAAGACCTAGCATCCTTAAATACTGCAGACAATGTTGGAAGCACTTTACCAGGGAGACGATAAACTGGAGCATTACTACAATGGTCCAAAGTCTTATTTTCAGATTATCAAGAAACCAGAGTGTGGAGAAAGGGAGGAGAGACACAAAAGCCAAGTCATGTCATTGGTTGCTGTTGGTCCCTTGTCGTTGTCTACCAAGCGATTTGAGAGCACTTTCCAGCTTACAAGCTTTATGTAGATGCTGATTTCCTTTTTCAGAAGGACTTAACTCCTGCCCATAGTGCTAATACTAATCAGAACTGGTGTGGTATTTCTGTGCTTGACACGCTTGACCTTAGCTGAATCTTACAGAGAATCATCAAGAGGAGAATGAGAGACACCGGACCTTACAAAAAAGATAAGCTAAAGAAAAATTCTAGAGGTTATATTAAAAGATTATTTTGTATATTTTTTCAAGTATTAATTATTGCTATTTACATTCAGTACTGTACATTTAATTGTCCAATTTAACAAATGGACCAATTTCTTTTGTAATTTTATCATTCATTTATTCATCTTCTAACCCACATATTTCAAACAAGAGCCCCCTTATTATGGGCAATTTACAATTAACACCAGGAATCAAATGCAGTACCTTCCTGCTGTGTTGCAACCATGCCAACAACTACGCCACCACACTGCCCTAATTTAATCATGTTTATTAAAATATTAGGACACAGTAGGTCAGGAGGTTTACTGTAATTAGGATTTCTTTAATGTAAACTGTAAAGCTGTATTCTGTTTTTCTACCTACATATCTACAGCTGTTACTAGAACACAATAGCTCCTTTTTAACCTGGTACCCGGAAGCCAACCAAAAATGTGTGCTGTCTTTTGACTGCTTTGATCTGTATACTCTCAAAGCATCCACCAATCCATAGAGTCTTGATATTTACTCTATATCTACTGTTGAAATCAGTCTCAGGTAATCTGATCACATGTTTAGAAAACAAAATCAGAATCAGATTTAGTGCTGGGTAGGTTTGCACATATAAGGGATTTGCTTTGGTGACAGAGACTTTCCAGAGAATACAGTAATGTACAGTCAGTAGTAAAGTAAAGAAAAGAATAAAGATATGTTCAATGTGCAATACTGTAAACATAAATGATGAATACAGACAGTGAAATTGAGATAAAGGAGTGTTCTATGATTGCTGTGTTTTTTTTTAGTGATTTCATGATTTGGACCGCTTGAGGGAGGAAACTGTTCCTGAACCTGGTGGTTCTGGTGTTCTGTGCTCTGTAGTGCCCACCAGACGGTTCAATTCAAAGAGAGAGTGTGCTGGGTGTGAGGGGTTCAGAGTGATTTTGCCAGCTTTTTTCCTCACTCTGGATAAATAAAGTTCTTGAAGGCTGGGGAGGTTTCCAGCGGTGATACTCTCAGCAATCTGGAAAACCCTGTGTAATCTTCTGATGTCTGATTTAGTAGCTGAGCTGAACCAGACGGTTATGGAGGTGTAAAACACAGATTCAATGATGGCAGTATAGAACTGTTTCATCAGCTCTTTTGGCAGGTTGAATTTCCCCATCTGTCATAGAAAGTACAACCTTTGCTGGTCCTTTTTATAGTGGAGTCAATGTGAGAGTCCCACTTCAAGTCCTGAGAGATAGTGGTCTACCAGATAGCCAGATCTTTAACCTCCCTTTTATAAGCAGATACATCATTGTCCGGAATGACAACAATGACTTTGGTGTCATCTGTAAACTTCAGGAGTTTTACAGAGGGATCTTTAGATGTGCAGTCATTGGTGTACAGAGAGAAAAGTAATGGGGAGAGGATGCAGCCTTGGGGGTACCAGTGCTGATTTTACAGATACTGCATGAAAAATTTTCCAGTTTCTCTAGCTGCTTCCTCTCTGTTAGGAAGCTGTTAATCCACTGACAGACAGATGTAGGCACGGAGAGCTGAGTTAATTTGGGAAGGATAAGGGTTGGAATGATTGTATTAAAAGCTGAGATGAAGTAACAGGATCCTTGCATAAGTCCCTGGTTTATTTAGATGTTGCAGGATGGATTGCAAGGGGGTCGAGTAAGTGTAGAGTGATGTTCCTTAGATGAGTCAGGAAGGTATGTGGATGATGGTTGATCGTTTGAAGCAGGAAGGTACTTTACACGGCTCTATTGATCTGTTAAAGATCTGTGAGAAGATGGGGACCGATTGCTGATCAACCGGCACCCATCTTCTCACAGATCTTTAACAGATCACTAGTGTGAAGTACCTTAATAAACATGTTGTTTCTTTTAAGGTAGACATTTTCTTTGTTCTGTGCACCAAAAAATTAGGTTGGTCCCCCATGTTGTGTTAAAGAGTTTTTTTTATGACAAATCTACTTGACATGAAATACTTCTTACACTGTTCAAATACTCCTGAATGCTTGGCCTTGATTAGCTGCTTCGTACGTGCTGAAGTGCAGACATCATTAAAGCAGCAGGGTTGCTTACCGCTTACTTTGATTATGTTTCAAAGTGCTAATTACAATCCATTGACACTTTGCATGAGAGACATGAAGATGACGGCACCGTATCACTAGCAGAGACTACAAAGTTTTCTTTAATTTTTTCTTTGAGTAAAGTAACTGATAATGTGCGACTGAAGTAAGGAAAAGTGTTTGTTTTATGCTTTGAAACTTTATGGTTTTGATGAATGTTTCAATTGTATTACATCTGTATAATAAAGTTTAGCTTTTAAACTAAATCACAGTGCCTGAAACAGGGATGACCCTTCGGTTAACCCCATAAGAACTTAAAGAGCTAAAAAAATACACCATTACCAGTTGGCTCAACCCCAGTCGAGTTTCTGCTACTAGGCACCTAGCATAAGTACATTTCCTTTAGTTACCTACATGACAGGGTGAGAAAGATCTGGGCAATCAAATAGCTACAGCACGAAATACTGATCATAAACATCTCAAATCCATTACTAGTCAATAGATCTCAAAGACATATACACATATGCCTGGAGATTCTAGCAGCTAAACATGTCTTGCTGGACCTGAGCCGTTACCATTTACCATTACTATTTCTCTCCATGCATAGAGAGACAGAGAGAGCGAGAGAGAGAGAGAGAGAGAGAGAGAGAGAGAGAGAGAGAGAGGCAGAATTCATGTTCCTGTGTTTTCATTGTATCCGGCGTAGGTGTGAAGTCATGCTGGTGCTTTATCCCCTACATTATTTCTTGTTAGTTGCCTTTACGTCACTAGCAGATTTTTTAAAAAGCCTGAATAGAAAAAAAGAAATAAAGGACAAATATAAATAGAACAAATACACTTTATTACTCATTTAACGCTCTTCCTGCTGGTTCTACACACTCTCCATGTTCTCTTACACAATCTGATCAATGCTTTCACATGCTGAGAGGCAACAGCTGCATACAAACAGCTTTCACACTCTACTTTGGATCAAAACCAGGATAACCATGAAGAACAAGAAAATTTTGATTGTTAACCATTCTACCACTGCTAATATAGTTTAAGTTACAGGGGAAGCACTACTTATTATTTTTGTTTTTGGCAGATTAGATTATTAACATGGCTGCTGAAAATCTGAAACTGAAATCTGATTGAACAAAAAGATCCAATATTCACATACACGTTTTTGGAAGCAATGCAGCTGAGAGAAATGATACAAAATGAAGAGAATAAACTGTTGGGAATAAATGAATCAAATTTATTGGAACAATTATTAGAATTTAGGTTGTACATGTAGGTCAACTTCTGATCAGTTTCAGTGCTTGGCCAGCAGAAAAGACTACACACCCCTGAACATCCCTGTACAAGAATACAATATGGATGTAGTCACAAATACAATTGGATTGCAATTCTGTTACTCTTTGTCTATTTTTTAATACCACTATCAGTTAAAACAATAAGATGAACACTCTAATTGTCTCCAAGAGCAAATGAAAAGATAAAAGAGGAAGTGTTAGCACAGTGGGTAAGGTGTTGGATGGCAGACAGGAAGTTGGATTCTCAGAACCACCAAGTAGCCACTACTGGTCTCCTGATCAAGACCTATAACCCCAGATTTCTTTTGTGTCGAAGAAATCCATTCAATAAGAAGAATGTGGCTTAATATATGTAAATAACATCACTGAGCTACAAAATGGATTTTCAACCAAATACTTTTTTATATGAGCAAATCGGATTACAAATCGCATAGTTAACAAGCAAGACATGAAGCAATATCTATTATCACAGTTAAATTCTAACAACTTGATAAACTAATCAAGAACATACCCTTTTTTCATGGTAGCAAAAGAAATGTCTCCCTCTAACAACTCAATGAGGCTTGGAATATCTCTTCATTAACGATGCAGGCTTGAAAATGATGAAATTAGAAATAAATTCTAAGATACCAATGCTGAATCCAGACCCTCTGTAGAGATCATTAGGGTTTTACAAATGACTTGTTTCTTTAATAAGTTTGGGTAGAAAATGTTGATACTGCCGAGCTCTAATAGTTGAGCAGGGTCTCTCTGGAGTGCCGTGAAAGTGTGCACTGCATTTAAGCACTTCACTTTTATTTTACATCCCTTATTATAAGTCATTCAACAACTATCTACTACACAGCTTAGGGTGTGGGTTTAAAATTCTGTACAAACTCAGATGATTGTTGTGATTTTTGGTATTTCTCTGTGATGGTGTGAGGAATGTGAGGTTGAGATGGTGGCATGTAATGGTTGTATATGTAATTAAAATGTTTTATCAAACTGCGCCAAATCAAATATGCGGATCACAAATAAGAAACACATACCGGATCAGTTGCGGCCCGGGTTAACAACGACCGCCACATGTACTGTTAGCCAGCAGGGTACCGGTGGAAATTCGGCTACTGTTGGCCAAAGGAGGAGAAGGAGAGGAGGAAGACGTCTACAGAGACAGAAGGCGAAGGAGAAGTGTAGGAGTGTGGAGGTTAGGGTGGGTTCTTTAAATGTTGGTACTATGACTGGTAAAGGGAGAGAGTTAGCTGACATGATGGAGCG
>JAOTRA010002351.1:0-10146 GCA_026260255.1 Pseudolaguvia tuberculata | reverse complement strand
ACACACACACACACACACACACACACACACACACACACACACACACACACACACACACACACACACACACAATCATTTCTATGGACATTTTTAAATCAACAACCAACCTAATAAACATGTTTTTAGACTGTGGGAGGAAACCAGAGTACCCTGAGAAAACACAGGCAAATGCAGGGAAAACATGCAAACTCCACACAGGAAGACTCTTTGTCTGGGACTCAAACCCAGGACCTTCTTGTTGTGAGACATCTGAGCTAAGGCCACCATATCGCACTAATGTATATTGATTAATAGTGTTTTATTTATAACAATATAATGCTACTGGATGTCATACCAAGTCGTGAGCAAGTTGATCCAGTATCAGCACTAAGGTAATGATTGCACATAAAAATACATCAACAGCAGTACACCACTGCACAGTTTACCTATTTATTTATTTATTTATTTATTAATTTGTAATCTGATTGGTTTGGATGTATTAATCCAATAGCATTCCTTATAATAGCATGTACAATAGCATGTATATCTCAGGTTTATGTTAATGCTAAAGAATGTATTATATTTACAGAAACAGCTGAATTAGAGGGACAGATAATTGTAGCTCATGTTTACTCTTTATACTCTGCTGTGTATAATTAGTTTTGATTGGATGCACAGTAGAGGGTTTTTTCCCCCCAAATGTGTTCACCCGCCATGTGACATCAGCTCGTAAAAATTGTGTTTGACTTATTATTTGACTTAAAATTAAATCAGGCAATAAATTAATGTGTAAAAAAGTCAATGTCTTCATTTGCCTCCTGTTCCAGGCACTGGTACACCTCCTGTTCCGGGTCCAGGCAGTGGGGCTACTCCGGTTCCTAATACAGTCCCAAGACCTAAAGTACAGCGCAGCATTGTTCTTTAAAGTCTGATTACTAAATCATCAACATTTATTATTCTCAATGTTACAAACAATAAATCAAAAGTATGTACCGTATTTAGGAGGTTTAACTCCGCCGGGATATACTGTGCAGAAATAAATAACATTATAAGTTTTTTTAGATTCGATTTTATTTCAATTTGAGGAAATTTGAACATATGGATCTGTCTACAATTAATAATAATAATATTACTGGATGCAAACCAGGGGTCATTATACCGGGCCTATTGAACTCCAACTCTAATCAAAAACACTGAAAATAGTGAAACAAGCGATTGCTAGGTATCCAGAACCCTTCAGGACCAAGTCTGGTGTAAACTCAGCTGGTGGTAACATACTGTTAATAATTATGCTTCAAACAAATGCCCTAAAGTTCATAATCATTATTTACCTCCAGGTATAATTCCAGTCCCTGTTCCAGGCAAAGGGACTCCTCCTGTTCCAACTCCTGGTACAGTTCCAACTCCTGGCAGATTTTTAGGTTATAGCATTGATATTTAATGACCAATTTTAATGTTTAATATTTGTTATTTTATATTTGTTTAGATTATACAATTATAAATATATAATATGGAACAGTAAATCTTACCATATTTAGGAGGTTTAACCCCACCAGGATATACTGTGAAAGAAATAAGACTTTATTAATAATGCACAATTGCTGGTCAAATCAATCTACTGCGACACGTTGCCAGATTGGACGGAGTTCCAGCCAAATCTTCATTTGATTAAGTCAGAATATTGCTTCAGACCATCGGCCACCAGAGGGTGCCATGCCTGAAAATTGATGCTACTTCCTGTAGCACTTCCAGTGACTAAGTCTTAAAAGCTAATACTAGCCTAATTACATTGCAAAGTATTGTGTGATCCAACTTTAGTTTTCACTATAAACATGATTTAACAACAGAAAATACCAAAAGAACAGTTTCTCCAACTTTCAAGTCTACTGATTCACAAACTGCAGTTTATCAAAATTATTTTAAAAATATCAACTTATTGTTTATCCGTATCTGTACCGGAATTGGAAAAAATTCTTTTTGATTATCTGAATTGTGCGGGTTTTCTCTAAATACTCCCTTAGCTCAAAAATTTAAATTTCGTGATTCTAAGTCGCCCATAAGAGTGTGTGTGTGTGTGTGTGTGTGTGTGTGTGTGTGTGGTTTAACCCTGCCTAAAACTATAAGTTATTTGCGCTGGGATAGACTCCAGCAGAAAACTGAATTAGAGAATATGCGCGTTAGAAGATAAATGAATGAATAAATGAAATAGCTGAACTTTCTGAGTGATTTTATTTTATTTGTTTTATTTGTGTTAACGGACCTGTGTGACTCTTGCACTAGTGACCATTTCAGTAATTGCACACAAATGATCTGTCATTTAAATTTCAAAACATCGAAATTACCTCCCGCTCCTTTGGCTGTTCCTGGGATTCCACCAGTTCCTCCAACGACTCCTGTCACAGTGCCAGCCCCTCCTAACAAAATCCCATAAATTTAACCATTATACAACCTTATGTTTGAGAACTCCATACTTTTAACTTGATATGCACTTCAGAGCATTAGAGGGTTAAATATAAGTTCTGATTTGAGGTCAGTGAGGGTATAAGACAGTATTTTGAGGATAAGACTGTCACTGTCCTGAGTATAAAATTCTAATTAACCAATAAACAATATAAAGAATATATGAAATATTTAGAACCATAAACAAGAGTTACGACACACACTTTTGAGTTCACCCCCATGTCACCAAACCCAACAATAGAACCCCAACTTCTCATAGCCAAGAAAAAGTGGAGGTCAATAATAGGATAATTTCTCAGATGAAAAAAGCCTAATTTTATTTTTATTCCGATAAAGTAATTAAATCTAATGAAAAGATCAGATAAAGTAATCAATTTATCCATCTATCTATCCATCCATCCATCCATCCATCCATCCATCCATCCATCCATCCATCCATCCATCCATCAGTCTGAGATTAATTTGCTTTCAGGTTGCAGGTGATTGCAGCCAGTAATATTTGGGCTGTTTCCTGATATGACTGGCATGTATTTAGTTTTTTGGGTACTCTGGTTTCCTTTCAAAGTACAAAAACAAGTACATTAGGTTAATTACTGATTCTATATTGCCCATAGAAGTGTGTGTGTGTGTGTGTGTGTGTGTGTGTGTGTGTGTGTGTGTGTACCCTGCCTTATACCCAAACTAATAATTAACCCCAGTTTTGTAAAGGTCTGGAGGAGGACTGGTACTGTTTAAAACTTACTGAAGATGTGTGCAGGAATAATTTTTTGCTTACCACCAGGTATTGTTAATCCACCAGGAACTCCATAACCAGGACCTGAACAATACAAGACCATTAGGATTTTTATATTTTATAGGTTTTTTTATAGGTTTTATTTTTTAGAGAAATGAAGGATGGACCTAACCAGTTGTATTATTTAAACCTAAGACAGAGGACTGAGTTATTAATACAGAGGACTGAGTTATTGAGACAGAGAACTGAGTTATTAATACAAAGGATTGAGTTATTAATAGAGAGGACTGAGCTATCAATACAGAGGACTGAGTTATTAAGACAGAGTACTGAGTTATCAATACAGAGGACTGAGTTAATAAAAGAGAGGACTGATTTATTAATACAGAGGACTGAGTTATGAATATAGAGGACTGAGTTATTAATACAGAGGACTGAGTTATCAATACAGAGGTCTGAGTTATTAATACAGCAGACTGAGTTATTGAGACTGAGGACTGTGTTATTAAAACAGAGGACTGAGTAATCAATACAGAGGACTGAGTTATTAATACAGCGGACCAATTTATTATTAGAGAGGACTGAGTTATTAATACAGATGATTAAGTTATTAATACAGAGGACTGAGTTACTAAGACTGAGAACTGATTTATTAATACAGACGACTGAGTTATTAAGACAGAGGACTGAGTTATCAATACAGAGGTCCGAGTTATTAATACAGAGGACTGAGTTATTAATACAGAGGACTGAGTTATTAAGACTGAGGACTGATTTATTAATACATAGGAGTGAGTTATCAATACAGAGATCTGAGTTATTAATAAAGTGTATTGTGTTATTAGAACAGAGGGATGAGTTATTAATACAAAAAACTGAGTTAATAATACAGAGGACTGAGTTATTAATACAGGGGACTGAGTTATTAAGATTGAGGACTAAGATATTAATACAAAGGACTGAGTTATTAAGATTGAGGACTGAGATATTAATACAGAGGACTGAGTTATTAAGCTAGAGGAATAAGTTATTAAGACAGATGACTGAGTTATTAAGACTGAGGTCTGAGAAATTAATACAGAGGACGGCGTTATTAAGACAAAAGACTAAACTATTAAGACTGAGGACTAAGTTATTAAGACTGAGGAATGGGTTATTAAGACAGAGGATTGAGTTATTAATACAGAGGACTGAGTTATTAAGACAGATGACTAAGTTATTTAGACTAAAGCCTGAGTCATTAAGACGTAGGACTGAGTTACTAAGACAGATTACTGAGGTATGAAGACAGAGGACTGAGTTATTAAGACTGACGACTGACTTACTAAGACCGAGGACTGAGCTAATAAGACTGATGACTGAGTTATTACGACAGAGGACTGAGTTATTAATACAGAAGACTGAATTATTAAAACAGAGGATTGAGTTATTGAGACTGAGGACTGAGATATTAATACAGAGGACTGAGTTATTAAGATTGAGGACTAAGTTATTAAGATTGAGGACTAAGTCTAAAGACTGAGGACTGAGTTATTAAGACTGAGGTCTGAGAAATTAATACAAAGGACGGATTTATTAAGACAAAGGACTAAACTATTAAGACAGAGGACTGAGTTCTTAAGACAGAGGACTAAACTATTAAGACTGAGGACTAAGGTATTAAGACTGAGGACGGAGTTATTAAGACTGAGAACTAAGTTATTAAGATAGAGGGCTAAGATATTAAAATTGAGGACTGCGTTTTTAAGACTAAAGACTGAGTAATTAAGATAGAGGACTGAGTTTTTAAGACTGTTGACTGAGTTATTACTATAGAGGACTGAGTTATTAAGCCTGATGTCTAAGTTATTAAGATAGATGACTGAGTTATTAAGATAGAGGACTGAGTTATCAAGAATGATGACTGAGTTATTAAGACAGAGGGCTGAGTTATTACGATAGAGGACTGAGTTATTAAGACTGCTGACTGAGTTATTACAATAGAGGACTGAGTTATTAAGCCTTAAGTCTGAGTTATTAATATAGAGATCTAAGTTATTAAGATTTAGGACTGAGTTATTAAGACAGATGACTGAGTTATTAAGACAGACGACTGAGTTACCAAAACAGAGGACTGAGTTATTAAAACAGAGGACTGAGTTATTAATACAGAGAACTGAGTTATTAAGACTGAGTTATTAAGACATAAGACTGTGTTTTTAAGACAGAGAACTGAGTTACTAAGACAGAGGACTAAGTTATTAAGACTGAAGACTGAGTTATTAAGACTTAGGACTGAATTACTAAGACAGCGGACTGAGGTTTGAAGACAGAGGACTGAGTTATTTATACAGAGGTCTGAGTTATTAAGACAGAGGTCTGAGTTATTAATACATAGGTCAGAGTTATTAAAACAGATGACTGAGTTATTAATACAGAGGACTGAGTTATTAAGGTAGAGGACTGTGATGCTGAGAATGTACTTACCGTATTTTGGTGGCTTAATACCGGCTGGATATCCTGAGTAACACAAAGTATTTGTATTATTTCCTGTGATTTCACTGAAAATATTTGTCAAAATTCAAACAAATTTTAGTGACATACAAACATTTTTCAATTAATTATTAACTACGAAATAAAATGCACCTCCTGGAACACCACCAAGAACACCACCAGGAATACCACCTGGAACGCCACCAGGAACGCCACCTGGAACACCACCTGGAACACCACCAGGAACACCTATAGACAAAAAAAACCAGTAACATCACTATGGAATTTAGTTTTTAAAGTGTTAAAGTTTAAAGTATATTATGTATGTTAACCTAATTTACATACCATATTTCAGAGCTTTAGCACCAGCAGGATATCCTAAAGAACACAAAGGAAATCAAAACCTTGTTTTACTACATTGACTTTATTCATTCATTCATCATCTAACTCGCTTATTTCCTAATTCGGGGTTTGCAAGGGGTTTGCTGAAGCCTATCCCAGGGCACATATGGCAAGAAGCACAGGAACACTCAAATAGGCAATTTAAAATCATCAATCGATCTTATATCAGTCAACCTTAGAAAGAACATGAAAACTCTGCATAGAAAGACCTCTCATCCCAGGAATGGAGCCCGGGACCTTTTATTCTGACTTTATGACACCTGTTTTCACATAAACTTCTTTTAATAATGTATAACAGTGTTTATATTTAAATTCATTTCATTAATTATTTATAACACAAATTGCACTTTTTAGACAATCAATGAAAACCTTACCTGGAACACCACCAGGAACACCACCTGGAACACCACCAGGAACACCACCAGGAATACCACCAGGAACACCTCCTGGAACACCACCAGGAACACCTACTGGAACACCACCAGGAACACCTCCTGGAACACCACCAGGAACACCACCAGGAACACCTTTAATAAAATTAATACAAGAAAGTTACAACCCAGTGACAGTGGATTGGTTTAGATCACCAGGCCATATGTATAGTATTCATTAGAAATACTGAATCCTCAACAGAAATTATACACACATTATACACACATTATTATTCACCTTAAAGTACAGACATCTGTCCAATGAATCAATCTACAACCAGTAAACTAACAAATCATGGCTGTTCTGTCGACTTTAAATACTTTTATACTGCGTATTAACTATTCAGAGATAGTTGATGAATATTTTTGCTTAAAGACATGTTGCTTACCATATTTTGCAGCTTTTGCAGCAGCGTATCCTTTTAATAAAAAAAAACAACAATAAAACTTTGCATGACTCTGATGCTCACAATCAGAAATATAATAAAGATCATTCAAAGTTAATGAATATAAAATAAAACATATTTAACTTTGCTCTTACCACTTTGACCTCCTAATCCGGGTACTCCCCCGAGACCACCGACTCGTGTACCTGAAAAAAGATACCGGAAAAAATACCACATCTCTGAATTGACTTTGTAAATAATGAAAGAAACAACAATATTTATGGGTGCTGTCATTTACCATATTTAGCTGCTGCCTTGGCTTGAGCAGGTGAAAGACCTGTAGAATGAAAGAGTGATTTTCAGTGACACAATGAAGGTTCATCTCTTTATAAGATGGATTTTGTGAAAGTAACAACAGTACGCTATACCATATACTGATTTTATATTATTCTAGGAATTTACACATACACTATACTGACAAAAGTTTTTGGTCACCTGACCATCCGTATGTGGTTCCCCTCTAATCTGAATGATCGGAGCTGAATGAAGAGATATCTCACATTCAAGCACAACATCTTATTAGAAGACTGGAGCTTCTTCCAATACTAACAATTGGAATTAATCTGGCAGATTTTTGAAATCGCATGCTCATGTGACCACAGAGTTTTGGAAGTATGGTGTATGTTTGGTCCTTTTTTCACAAACCTCCTGTTCCAGGAAAAGCCCCAGCTCCTGGTACCCCTAAGAGGAAGTAAATCCAACATTAGTTTTGGAATTCTGATATATTGCAATAATTAAAGTACAGTAAATGTGCAACGTTACAGCATAATGAACACATAATGTCCAAGTCAGAGTATAGTGAAAAAGCTTCAGACTGCATTTTTTGGAGTCATTATAGTGGTAATATAGTTCGTTTCTTTCACAAAGTTTTGAACAAACCTCCTGTTCCAGGAAAAACTCCGGCCCCTGGTACACCACCACCAACACCACTGGCAACAGCTCCTTAAAGGTAATAATCGAGAATTAGTTTGAATAATAATAATACTCATAGGCATTGTGGTGACATAGTGGTTATCATGGTCGCCTCACAGCAAAATGGTCGCAGGTTTGATTTCCGGGCTAGGGGTCTTTCTGTGCGGAGTTGGCATGCTCTACCATACTTCTCAAGGTGATTCTAAATTGCCCATAGGAGTGAGTGAGTGTGTGTGTGTGTTTGACTATGTGTGGCGATGGACTGGGGACCTGCCTAGGGTGTACCCCTGCCTCTTCCTGTATGTCTGCAGGAATAGTTTCCCTGAATCATGGAATAAGCAGGTTAGAAAATGAATGAATGAATAATATACATTTGGATTTAGTATTTTGTTTAGAAATGTATACTAAAACAAACATATACATTTATGAATGCTGGTTGCTATATGTATGCATGCAGCGAATCACATTGTGTGTTTTCATTTAAAATCACAGTCTTTAAGGAAAATGCTTTACCATATTTAGCCGCTTTGGCCTGAGCTGGTGTAAGACCTCCTACAATAAAACAGACAAAGAATCTCAGCAGATTTTAACCTATGAGCAGTACAAAATGTTTGACAAGCTTCATAATGTTGCTAATATCTCGTGTTTCTCACCTCCTGTACCAGGATAAACTCCTCCAGGTAGAACCCCTAAACGGCCACCAGTTCCAGCTCCACCTAATCCAGCACCAGCACCTGATGAATCAAGAACATGGGCATCAAAATCACATTTAGTTCATTTGTCTAATTATTTATACACCAAAGGAAAATTACCATATTTAGCCACTTTGGCTTGCGCAGGTGTAAGACCTCCTGTAATTAAAGAGAAGCTCAGCGTACAGTATTATATTCTTATACACTCACTGGAACACTGCATTTAGTATAATAAACCCAACCCTAAGTCAGATAATAGAAGCAGGACAAACATAAGCTTGGAAATGTGGAGGGGCTTCATTGGGGATTATTTGAAAAAAAAAATACAGCAGTTGTTTTCAGGTAAAAATACAAACACTTTATTACCAAAAGTAGCAATATACCTGACCATCAGACCCATATGTGGTTCCCCTCAAATTGTTGCTACAAGTCCACAGTTGGTCTAGAATGTTTTTTGTAGGTTGTATCATTTCATTATTCCTTCACTGGTACTAAGAGACTCCAACACTGTTCCAGCATGACAATGACCCTGAGCACAAAACCTCTGAACTCCATTATTACAGGCTGGTTTATTATTTGAGTGAAAAAAAGTCCTTTACACAAATTCCTGATCTTATCACCACTGAACCCTTTTGGGATGAAGTGGAATGGTGACTGACCCACCCCAGACCTCCTTACCTGACAGTAGTATCTGATCTCACTAATACTGTTGCAGCTTATTGAAGAGATATCTCATATTGAAGCACAACATTGGACTGACACGGGAGGAACGCAGGGTTCTCACTCTTGCCTTTTACTTTAAGATTCTGTGTGATTTAGTTATAGTTTTGGTTGGTCTTTTTAACTGAGAACTTCTCTCACTTCTTTCTCATTTTCTAAAGACTTGTGTTTAATTGCATGGTTGCCATAAAGCTTTTTACAAGCACAACCAACAGTTACATTTGTAACAGTCTCTGTTTTCCGTCATATCTCAGTCTGTCTGTAGCAATAATGTTCGACTAACCTGCCCCAGGGAAAACTCCTCCAGCACCTGGTGCACCACCACCAGCACCCCCGACTCCACCCAAGCCGGCTCCAAGAGCACCTAAACCAGAAATTAATGAATTTCTTAAGTATTACATTAAATATAATCTATAAGTATTTTTCACTCTTATTGTGTGCGGAGTTAGCCCCCTGAGATTTCGTGGGTTTCCTCTATGTACTCCGGTTTCCTCTCACAGTCCAATTAACATCTCATTCAGGATTATAAATTGCCCATAAGATTGAATGTGTGTGTAGTTATTTGTCTATGTGTAGCCCTGCGATGGACTGGTGTTCAATCCATGGTGTACCCCTGCATCCCACCCTATTTGCGATGGGATTGGTTCCAGAAGACACCCGGTACCCCAAATTAGGGAATAAGTAGGTTAATGCTGGTATTTATTTTAATTTTAATGAATACAAACTGGGCGGCGCGTTGGCGTAGTGGATAGCACAGTCGCCTCCCCGCGCTTGCGTGGGTTTCCTCTGGGTGCTCCGGTTTCCTCCCACAGTCCAAAAACATGGTGGATTGGTGATTCTAAATTGTCCATAGGAGTGAATGTGTGTGTGAATGGTTGTTTGTCTATGTGTTGCCCTGA
>JAOTRA010002320.1:0-10147 GCA_026260255.1 Pseudolaguvia tuberculata | reverse complement strand
CCCGAAACCCTCTAACATCCTAACCCGAAACCTTCTAACCCGAAACCTTCTAACCCGAAACCTTCTAACCCGAAACCCTCTAACATCCTAACCCGAAACCTTCTAACCCGAAACCTTCTAACCCGAAACCTTCTAACTCGAAACCCTCTAACATTCAAATAACATTTGTAAAACTTGCAGAATTCAACAAGAACTAATTTTAATAATATTAATTTATTCATTTTTGCTTTCCAATTTTCATTTTAATACTATGAGGGACGGTTTTGAAAAAAAGCTGTGTGAATGCATTGTGTAAATCGTCCAGCAGAGGGAACTCACGTCTGCAATAAGGGAAGCCATAGAACCCTGTGGCACAGCGAGAGCACCGACGGCCAATAACGTGAGGCCTACACAGACACTGACCCCCTATTGGTTCACAGGTCCGGCTGATGGCTCCTGCTTTATCGCAATAGCAAGGCAAAGCACCATCCAGATAATGAGCGACCAAAGAGCGAGCAGAACTTTTACAGAATTCCGAGGCACTGTGGAGGCTGAGGGACAACAGGAAGTCACAGTCAGGTCTGGAGTTATAAAGCAGGAGGAGAACATTTTTAAATGGTTTGCATGTGCACACGTACTCGGTTTGAAACGTCTGAGGTCCACATTGATTAATGAAATCCGAAGCTTTATCCAAAGGTTTAGGATGAAGATGTTCAGGGCTGTAGATCTCCTCAGGAATCACCAGTACCGAATCCTTTGACAGAAATAAACAGACTTTAATCCACAATTTTATCAGGATGGGAAGAGAATCAAAGTCTCTCCATCGTTCTCTCTTTCTCATCCCATCCTCCATTTATAAACCCCTGACCTCCCTTGAGGTTAACCTTTGGGATAACCTAGAACCGTGACTGAACCCTTGACCCTGGAACCCATGACCTCACTCAGAGTACTGTAATAGAATGAAGACAAATTCACGCAGTCACATGACCCCAACAAGGGAAAAGCTTTTCTAGAATTGTGCAGGTTATTAAAAGAGGAGGAGTGAGACATGAAAAAAGAGTGAGATTTGGAAGAAGAGTGAGATTTGGAAAAAGTTCTATAGTATCGGGATAATAACAGTGTTCTAACCAGTGTGAGAGTTTTTCCCTTCGGAATGGTCAGAGTGATGGACAGAGTCTTCTGGAGGACGTCCAGAGCGATGCGCCTTTCTGCTATTACCACACTTCTGCAGCCGGACACAGATGGGCAGAAGGAGGTATTCATGTGACCTAAAGAAATGAAAATGTTGGTTGAACTTGGGGCAGAAAGCTTTTTTGGGTATCATGATGGAATATGTGTGATCTCACCGGTCCACTTTACCCCCGAGTCCAGCAGCACCTCCACAGGGAAAGTGGTGTGTTCAGGCTGACAATAGTGCACCACAAACACGTAGCGTCCTGTCTGAGGGACCTGTGTTCTCAGTTCCACTTCAGTCTGGAAGAAGATTCAATGTTCAGACCTATTGTGTTTCCTCTGTGATAAAACTTTACTGTCAGGAGGCTGTACACTGGCCTGAATGCTACATTTAGAAATCACTTCCAAATAAACAGAAAGAAAAGAAAAAACAACCAACATAATGTGTGGTCATTTAGAAAAGAGAAGACAAGAGAAGACAAGACAAGACAAGACAAGACAAGACAAGACAAGAGAAGAGAAGAGAAGAGAAGAGAAGAGAAGAGAAGAGAAGAGAAGAGAAGAGAAGAGAAGAGAAGAGAAGAGAGAAAAAAGAACAAAGAGAAAAGAAAACAGATTTAGGAAAGATTAACAAGAAAAGAAAAGAAAAGAAAAGAAAAGAAAAGAAAAGAAAAGAAAAGAAAAGAAAAGAAAAGGCAAGACAAGGCAAGAAAAGAAAAGTAAAGAAATGAAATGAAAAGAAAAGAAAAAAGAAAAAGAGAATAAAAGAGGAAAAAAAAGAAAAAAAATGATTTAGGAAAGATTTACAAGAAAAAAAGAAAAGAAAAGTAAAGAGAAAGAGAATAAAAGAGAAAAAAAGTGAAAAGAAAACAGATTTAGGAAAGATTTACAAGAAAAGAAAAGAAAAGACAAGACAAAAAAAGAAGAAAAAAAGAAAAGTAAAGAAAAGAAAAAGAGAAAAGAAAACAGATTTAGGAAAGATTTACAGGACAAAAAAAGACAAGAAAAGAAAAGAAAAGAAAAGAAAAGAAAAGAAAAGAAAAGATTTCCGATAAAAGATAAGCTGTATTTCCATCCTAGCGCGAAAGGGAAAAACTGAATTAGTTGCTAATTCATTAGCTTGGCACTGTGATAATTACCCTAGTGGCCAAAACGAAATAAAACAAGTGCTTGTCATGGAAATATAAAAATACTGATAAATCAAATGGGTTTAATATAGAAAAGAAAAGACATTTTAAAAGGGAAGAGGATTTAGAAAAGAAAAGAAAAGAAAAGAATAGCCAGTGGTGGTGTGGGTATCGGTAGCCTAATATTTAACAGTAAATAAAATAAGGCAACAGTAAGGGAATGTAATCGGCTCACTAGTCACATGGGTTTAATATTTTAATTCAGCATTAATTCGGCAGATGCGTTTCCATGAACATTCATTCACATTAACCCTTTGTGCCCTTGATAAATGCCCCCCTCATGCATGAGATCTTTTGTTGATGAGAAATGATGAGAAACAGATGTAGTGGTAAAAAATCCTGGTACCTGGGGAGATTTCAGCAAAGGTCCGTTGCATCTTCCCGGGGCCTTAGTGCTGAAACTGGATGGCCGGGTCATGGTCGAGGTGTCTAAAGTGATGGCTGTAGGTGGTGTGAGGAACTGACTCTGAATGCAGTCCTTACTGAAATGGAGAACCAGCACAAGTTAATGGCTGCTAGGGGGGGTCATTGGTGTCCAGCAAGAGATAATAAGCCGAAAGAAAGCAGATCTCCTGTTTTGCTCGGTCACCGGGGGACTATCACAGGGCACACCATAAACGTACAACCACACACACACACACACACACACACACACACATTCCCTCCTGTGGGCAATTCAGAAACACCAATCAATCTAATATACATGTTTTTGGACTGTGGGAAGAAACCAGAATACCAGGAGGATTAGCGTGTTGGCGTGGGGAGAACATACACACTCTGCATAGAAAGATCCCCAGCCCAGGAATCGAACCCGGTACCTTCTTATTGTGAGGCCCCCTAATAAATGAACTTCTTCTGCTGCTACTTTTCCGGGACTACATTGCAGGGGCAGCAGTCCAATCAGGGATGCCCAGACATCCCTCTCCCCAGACACTTACTCCAGATTTTCCCGAGGGAACAACGAGGCGTTCCCAGGCCAGCCGAGGGCGGGCAGCGGCATAGAGGTTAGCATAATTGCCTCACCGCAAGAAGGTCCGGGGATCGATTTCCAGACAAGGGGTCTTTCTGTGCAGAGTTTGAAAATCCTCCCTGCGTTTGCGTGGGTTTTCTCTGGATACTCCGGTTTCCTCCCAAATTTCAATCCTAAAGTAAGTCTAAATGTCTTCAAAATTTTTTCAACTGAAATTTAAGCTCCAGAATAAGAAAATCTACCGAAGCTTATTTAGTTAATGAGCGCCGAGTTCTTTTTGAGATTAAGAACAGACACTGATGATAAATGGAGGAAACCGGCGCTCCAGGTGATGCAGTCAGTCCTGTGTATGGAATGTAAGCAGTCACCCCGTTAACCGCAGACACAGGAATGTTGACTATAATCGGATGTTTATATATCTGTAATTATCTTTTTTTATGTAACGGCGATGTAAAGATCTGATCCCACACAACCTATAGAGTTTTATAGAGTGGGCTTGAGTCTATTACCTATTTATTTATTTTCTCTTCTGCGGTTTAGGCTTTCGAAAGAAACTGCAGGAAATAAAACAATGATTCAGCCCAGCACTGCCTACCTACATCCCTACATCCGAAACTTAACTCTTGTCTATGGGTTTGGAGCCAATTTCAGTAGAAATCATATTATTAATTATTTATTCGCACCACCACCACCACCAGCACCACCACCACGTCTCCCTTTAAGGAAGCGGAGACGGGAGGCTTGGATGTGGACTCATCCACCACCCATGCTAAAGTCAATGAGGTAGCCAAAAAGCTCCTTAAGGGTAAGGCATCAGGGGTGGATGAAGTCCACCCAGAGTACCTCAAGTTTCTGGATGTATCTCAAGTCTCTGCAGCATCACGTGGAGGCTGGGAACAGTGCCACTAGACTGGGGTGGTGGTTCCTCTTTTTAAGAAGGGAGAACGGAGGGTGTGTTCCAACTACAGGGTAACACACTCCTCAGCATTCCAGAGAAAGCTTATGCCATCTTTATAAGCTTTACACCATCTTCAGGGTGCTGGAGGGCTCATGGGAGTTTGCCCACCTGTGTTTTGTGGATTTGGAAAAGGGTTTTGAATGGTGTCATGTGGGGGGACCTCTGGGAGGGTCCAGGGACCTTTTCTAAAGGCTATCCGGTCCCTGTATGACCAGAGTACAAGCTTGGTTCCCAGTGTGTGTAGGACTCCGCCAGGGCTGCCCTTTATGGAAAGAATTTCTAGGCGCAGCCAGGGACAGAAGAGAGTCATATTTGAGGACCACAGGATTTTTGCAGATGACGATGTCCTGTTGGCTCCATCAAGCCAGGACCTTCAGTATGCACTGGGGTGGTTTGCAGCTGAGTGTGAAGCGGTTGGGATGAGAATCAGCAACTCCAAATCCAAGAGCATAGTTCTCAGTCAGAAAAGAATGGCTCGATTTACCAGTCAATCTACGTTCCTACTCTCATGGCCATGAGCTTTGGGTCATGACCGAAAGGATAAGATCCCAGATACAGACAGCCGGGAGGAGGCCCAGAGGAAGACTGGAGGGACTATGTCTCTCGGCTGGCTTGGGAACGCCTATGTGTTTCCCCTGGAAGAGCTGGAGGAAGTGTCTAGTGAGAGGGATGTCCGGGATGCTGCCACTCTAAACTGAGAGCCGGTTTCCTCCCAGCCACCCACCCACCAAAACATGTACATTAGGTTTATTGGTGATTGTAAATTGCTTACACCAATCCCGTGTGAGAGGTTGTTTGAGTTTGTGTTGCAATGGTAGACGGCCTGCCAAAAATGGGGCACTTTGCTTAGGTGCCTACACCTTTCTTAGTGGTCAAGGTGTGGGCCCCTGAGAAAGGCCCTTTTGCTAAGTTGTATAAAAGATATAATTGTATGTCGCTCTAAATAAGGGTTTCTTCCAAATGCTGTGTATGAAAATGAGATCGGTGCTGCCCACCATTGCAACATTTTGTACTTTAAAGCTCTAAAGATTTATAGAACAAATTCATTCTGATCTTTCCATCAGTCAGAATCTTTGCTAACTCACAGCTCCAAGGTTCCCGGTTCGATTAATGGGTTTACTGACTTCAAGTATTTCCATTAAACTCTTAGTCTGATTTTGAACACACAATTTCCAACCCTCTAACTTTAAAGTGCTTCCTGCTTTTGCTTTCCATCTCGTACTCGAATGCACTTCAGTAGAAAAGCTTTTTTTTTTTTTAACCTGTCCTCTGTAAACAGTCCGTGACGTGAGACACAGAGAACCGTGGGCTGGACCAACTCCATGGTGAACTCATCAGAAGGGACGGCGTACACTCGATACTGTAGGAGGGAAAAGAACGATAGAGTTATTACACAATACAGGATTGTATAACAACACAGTTTTTGTCTCGAACATATTCGGAAAGGAATTTTTTTTTTTAGGAGAATAATGATTTTTAAGTGAGGTTGATTGGCCTTATCTGGCAACCCAGGACAAAATGACTAACAGTAGTTTATTACAACAAGTGATTTCTCACCAGCAGAACAGAGTTTGCGAAGGACTGCAGAAGGATCTCGGCTTTGGGAGGAAGCAGGAAGTGGGAAATCCGGTTTTGTCCATCCACCACGACAGAACGACAGAGGAAACTACGGGAAAGTCCAGATTTATGGAAAATAGACATTTTCCATATATTTAATGCATCGTTGGCTTATCTTATACATTTAATATATATATATATATATATATAAAGTATGTTGATACAATCTTCTATGATAAACACACCTATAAGCACAGCTGTTGATGTTAGCTCTAGTTTGAACTTGATGCGGTGGTTGTCCACTGATATGGACGGTTACATTCTGGTTAGCATCCGATTCGCTGGCGTATTCCAGAACCAGAACGTGTGAACCGGATTCCGGGACGTGCAGCGTCAGTCGCAGCTGGAAAAGACAAATGCGATGCAAGATTATTCGCAAAGATCTAAAAAAAAGTCAAACCTGGCAGTGGACATTGCATTTATTTGTATTCTAACCCACTTAATCCCTAATTCGGGGTCACAAGGGTCTGCTGGAGCCACATAGGGTGAAAGGCAAGAGTGCATAAATAAATGAATGATTGATAATCCAGGGATTGGATATTTGTAGGAATAAACAGGTGATTACTCTGATCTCCTACCTGTCTGCCATTAATGGACACCAGTTCAGGATGCTCTGCAGTGGGTTGTCGGATGCGGTTGTGTCTCTGTGTGGAGCTCAGGCTCTGAGAAGCCAACACTGACGTGAATCCATCCAACGGCACGTGCTTGTAGAGGAGACAGCTGCAGTCAGGCAAACAAAATCAGACCATCAGATCATGTGAGCATTCAAAACAATACACGCACCATAAACATTGCAGAAAAAGATTTATCTTTTATACCAAGGGACAGTTTGTGTTAAGGGCCTTACTCAGGGGCCCAACATGCTGGAAATAAAACATGATCTTCCAATCAAAAGCCCCAACTCTTGACCACTGCACTCCCCACAATAATATTATTCATTCATTTATCTTATGACCCGTTTATTCCCTAATTAGGGGTCAGAGGGGTCTTGCTGGAGCCTATCCCAGCGCACATAGGGTGAGAGGCAAGAGTACAACCTGGATAGGTCACCAGTCCATCACGGGGCACAATAATATTAAACGATTATAATTCATTCATTCATCTTCTAACCCGCTTCATTCCCTAATTTGGGGTCATAGGTTCTGCTAGAGTCTATTCCAGCTCACATAGGGTGGAGAGGCAGGGGTACACCTTGGATAGGTCACCAGTCTATCACAGGGCCAAACATACACAACAAACACACACACTCACACACTCACTCCATTGGGCAATTTAGACTAACCAGTCAAGCTAATGTAAATGTTTTTGGACTGTGGGAGGAAACCCAAGTACCTGGAGGAAAATACGGGGAGGAGAACATGCAAACTTGTCACAGAAAGACTCTCGGCCCAGGAATCAAACGGCTTGTTGTCAGGAGACCAAATAATTATAATAACACGGAAAATGCTAAAAATATAACTAAAGATTATATACTGTTCAATATAAAAATGTTTTATTATAATAAGAATAAGAAATTTCTCTTCCAATTTCTCCAATTTTATAGAATAAATTATTAAAAACACAGTACAACATGTTTGTTTTATTTTATTATAGAATTTACACACAGTAGATGATAACTAGGAAGATTTTGTTTTTTATTCTGTAATCTTGTGTGGATTTTCTCTGGGTACTCCGGTTTCCTCCTACAGTCCCAAAACACATACATTAGATTGATTACTGATTCTAAATTGCCCAAAGGAGGGAATGTGTGTGAGTGTGTGTGTGGTTGTTTGTCTATGTGTGGCCCTGCAATGGGCTGGCGACCTGTCCTTGTTGTACCCCTGCCTCTTGCCCTATGTGTGCTGGAATAGGTTTGAAAAACAAAAATCTGTTATCTCATACTTACTTGCCGTCTCGGACCTGGTAGCTACACGGCTCGGTGATCTCCTGCTGTAGAATTGTAGCTTCATAGTACGCACTGGGCAGCAGCACCAAATAGTCCTGAAGCACAAAACAAACACACATACACACACACACACAGACACACACAGACACACACAGACACACGCGCACACGCACACACGCACACACGCACACACGCACACAGACACACACATACAGACACACACACAGAGACACGTTAGCTGTTGGTTTATTAAACTTTTAATTACATTTAATGTCAGATATTTCAATTTTGATATTGTACAAAAACAATAGCGTAAATGTACAACATTGTGAAGGTTCGAAAATCAATCAGTTCATCAAATAATCAGGAGACGAGGATGAAAAGACGGAATATAACCAGATGGAGTGGCATGTATAGCAAATGGGAAATAAAATATCCTCCTTGTGATGTCTCTTGGGGGTCAAAGTGCATAGAACAGTATTACATTACAAGCCACGCCCCAATACCTACACTAGGACCTAAATTCTACCTTGAAATGTGCAATTTTTGAAGTGTGTGTGTGTGTGTGTGTGTGTGTGTCAATTTTAAACATTAGATTGGCTTTTAAAACTGCTACTTGCCAGCAGAATTCCCTCCGCCTGCACACACACGATCCATTTTCCTGCCCTGAGAGTGAAAGGCTGGGCGAATCCGTCTCCAGGGACAGTCAGGAAGGCAGGGGAGCGAGTAGGAGGAAACAGCACCTCTTTACTGTCCCCAGACCCTGGACCAGGAATAAGAACACATCATCATCATCACTACAACACTGTACAGGTAAAGGTACAGGGTTCAACCCTCATGTGTAGTGTTCAGGTTCTTTTTATCCCCTTGTTATCTATTGCATTATTGGATGTTTTTTAATGAACACAGTATTTGCAATATATTATTTGTTAGCTTACTTACATAGACATCATTTAAGGCTAATGTTTAGCATTTTCCTTGTTAGATCACATCCCAAAATATTACCATCTATTTTAGATTCTAGATGGAAAATGAACCGAAAGCTCTCCAGCACCACACGTTCTGTATTTTCTTTTATCTCATCTTATCTCACTTTGTCTCGTTTTTCCTCATTTTATCTCACCTCACCTTACCCTACCCATTGTCGCCTCACACCACCTCATCTCATCTCATCTAGCCCCAGCCCGACTCATCTCACCTCACCCCACCTTATCTCATCTCGCCTCAATTTACCTCATGTCATCTCACCTAATCTGATCTCATCTCACATCACCTTATCTCCTCTTGCCACACCTCACCTCACACCACCTCATTTCATCTCATCTCACCTCAGCCCGCCTCATCTCATCTAACCCCATCTTATCTCATCTCACCCCAATTTACCTCATGTAATCTCACCTAATCTGATCTCATCTCACCTTATCTCCTCTTGCCACACCTCACCTCATCTCACCCTATCTCATCTCACCTGATCTGAGCTCATCTCACCTCATCTGATCTTACCTTATATTACCTTATCTCCTCTTGCCTCACCTCACCTCATCCTATCCTAGCTTATCTTAGTTTAGATTGTCAGTGGTTCCCAAATGTTTTCTGCATGAGACAATGAGACAAACAGAGACAGACCGTGAGACAGTAATCAGTACCTGTGGTGCCTCGAGTGCGGGTAACAGTGACTCGTCCGCTCACATGGTCTTCATTAGGGTTAGCGTATCGCAGCAGGATGAGGAAGTGAGGGGGTTGTGTCTCGTTGGCATGCACACTCACACACACTTCACTCTGAAGAGAGAAAGTGAAATATAGACACACTCTCACATACACACACTAGCTGTGGGTCGGACACGCTCAGTCTCTACATATCAACGAGGCTACAGGCCATTCAGTCAATCGTTCTCTGTACGTTTTCTCTCTGATGCAAAGCAGCAAAGAAGAAGAGAGAAAGCCGGAAATCATGCAAGGGATCATGCAGTCATTGGGTTAGAGCCATCATGAGGTCCATTTCATTGGACAGAATATGTGGATCAGGGGTCCAAGCCATTGGAAGTACACTGATCCTAGTTGGACACAGATCTCACTAAGCATATGAGGTGTAATGACCTAAGAAGTTCTGACTATAAGGTGTACCAGTGCATTCTTATAATCATTGTTTTATAATAGGAACTAGGGGGGTTGTATTGTAGTGCCTCCAGATGCAGAGCTACAGTATATTCATTCATTCATTCATTCATTCATTCATTCATTCATTCATCTTCTAACCCGCTTATTCCATAATTCCTCAAATAGAAGAACAATCACACACAGACACATACATACACACACACACACACACACACACACACACACACACACACACACACACACACACACACACACACACA
>JAOTRA010002301.1:0-10148 GCA_026260255.1 Pseudolaguvia tuberculata | reverse complement strand
CGATCTTATGTATATCACCCAACCACAGAACAGAGGGCAGAATCTGGGTTGTTAATTACTACCAGGATTTCACTTTGTAAGCTTTTTATGGGAAGCAAAGGGATCTCAAACAGTTTGAATAAATATCTGCAAATTCTGGGAAGTATTTTACTGATGAAGCATTATAGTCAGATTCTCTGTTCACTTATACATAGTGGATTATGGCTGAAAACATATCAGGGTCTACCAACGTTAGCTGTATATTTAACTTGGGTAATAACCTGGTGTAATGGTTAGTACAGTCGCCTCACAGCAAGAATGTCTTTCTGTGTAGAGTTTGCATGTTCTCTCCGCACTTGAATGGGTTTTCTTTGGGTACTCTGGTTTCCTCCCACAGTCCAAAAACATATATTAGGTTGATTGGTAATTCCATATTGCCTAAAAAGTGAGTGTGAGAGTGTGAGAGTGTGTGTGTGTGTGTGTGTGTGTGTGTGTGTGTGTGTGTGTGTGTGTGTATGGTTGTTCATCTATGTGTGGCCCTACGAAGGACAGGCAACCTGTCCAGTGTGTACCCTGAACTAGAGAATAAGTGAGTTTGAAGATGAATGAATGAATGAACTTTAAGTTGGGGTGATATGGTACCTTAATGGTTAGCATGGTTCCCTTACATCAAGAATGAGGAGTCTTTTTGTGCTTGCATCTTCTCCTTTTGCTTGCATGGGTTTTCTCAGGGAACTCCGGTTTCCTTCCACATAGATGAAAAAAACAATGGTGATACTAAATTGCTCATAGGAGTGAGTGTGTGTGAGTGGTTGTTCGTCTATGTGTGGCCCTGCGACTGCCTGGCAACTTGTTCAGGGTGTACCCCTGTGTCTTGCCCTATGTGCGCTGGCATAGGCTCCAGTAGACCCCTGTGCCCCCGACTTAGGGAATAAGTGGGTTAGATGATGAATGAATGTATGTTGTATGCTGTACAATTATCTCTGTGACAAATAAAATTAGAATTTATTATTCATTCATTCATTCATTGATCTTCTTACCCGCTAATTCCTTCATTCGGAGTCACAGTGTGCGCTGGAGCGCACATAGGGCAAGAGGCAGGGGTACACTCTGAACCGTTTGCCAGTTCATCGCAGGGCGAAACATAGATGAATAAACACTCTCACACATTCACTCCTATGGGCAATATGGACCAATCAACGTAATGTACATCTTTTTGGAATGTGGGAAGAACCCAGAGTACCCGGTGGAAACCCACGCAAGCGCGGGAGAACATGCAAACTCCGCACAGAAAGATCCCTGGCCCGGGAATCAAACCCGGGACCTTCTTGGGTATTATATATTTTTATAATTATTTTTGCTGCCATTTGTTGCAAGCCTATTTTTTTTAGTGTCTAGAAAACATCCTGGTCTTGGCACAAATCATTAATGACTTTAATCGGTTAATACTATAACCTCAAATTACTTTCAGATTTACAGAAGGCAAAGATTTATTTCGTTTGGTTTCTCTAGCACTGACCGATAGGCATCATCTGCTTTACTGTCGCCTCCATGTCCCCAAATGTCCACTGTAGTAAATCTCTGTGTTAGAGGTGCCAAGGCCTTTACATCTTTTCTATTACCCCTGAATCCTAATTTCTCAAAGAGCAAATCCTCTCGTATCTCATCTTTTAATACCATCATTGGCTCTCGGCAAAGTGCAGAAACAGACACAGAAGCTTAAAAACTCCAGACAGGAAATTATACGGCAGTATAATGCAGTGTCCATGGAGTGAATATGTGTGTAAGTGGTTGTTCATCTATGTGTGGTCCTGCGATGGACTGGCCACCTGAATAAGCAGGTAAGGAGAAATGAAAAAATGCATTGCCAAGATCCTTCATTTCTTTGTTTAAAGTTATAAAGACTAATGTAGACTAGAAACCGAAACAGAGACGGTTTAGCAGTTTTAATAGAATCCAATCAATTAGTACAGTCACTTAACTAGTGTTTTCTATTTCTCATGTGTCGATGGATAATCAATAAAGCATTTGCAATGTTCTAATACTTTATATAGATACAAGCTAAAGATGGAGGAAAAAGTGAGGGCTTGTTTAGAGAAGAAGGAATATATAAATAGAAATAATTAGCTAAATTGGGGATGAAGGAGAATAGGATTTTTCTTACTGTCTCCTTTAATAAGAACCAAGACACAGATTAATGAGCTTGTGTCTGCATATCGGATTTAAATGAATAAATAACCCGGAGAAAATTGGCCTAAATCAAACAAATGGTGCAGGACAATTGAAAGAAAAGGATGAAAAGAGCTGAACAGCGGGATCTACTTCATCTGACGTACATCAGTTCTAATTGAAACAATTACATGGCCTGTTTATAATAAATCTTATATCAGTGCATGCAGTGTACTTTGCACTTTTAGTAGTTCGTCCATTCATTCATCTTCTAACCTGCTTACTCCCTAATCCATGGTCTACTGGAGCGTATCCCGGTGCATTTATGGTGAAAGGCAAGGGTACAGCCTGGACAGGTCGGCAGTCCATTGAACAACCACACACACATTCACTCCTATGGACAATTTAGAAATACCCATTAACCTAATGTACATGTTTTTGAACTGTAGGGGGAAACCATGGAGCACATGCAAGCACTTTCCAGGGAGAACATTCCACACAAAAATACCATTGCCCGGAAATTGAACCCAGGACCTTCTTGCTGTGAGGTGGCTGTGCTAACCACTATGCCACCATGCCACTCTACTTTTACTAGTTAATAAGTTCCCAGTCAATTTTTTAAGTTTGTTATTAAAGGGGGGTGGCGTCGTGGTTAGAACTGTCGCCTCATAGGTCCCGGGCTCGGTCCTCAGGCCAGGGATCTTTCTGTGCGGAGTTTGCATGTTCTCTCCGCGCTTGCCAAGGTTTCCTCTAGGTTCTCCAGTTTCCTCCTAAATTGCTTATAGGAGTAAATGTGTGTGTGAGTGGTTGTTCGTTTATGTGTGCCCTGCAATGGACTGGTGATCTATTCAGGGTGTTCCCTTGCCTCTTGCCCTATGTGCGCTGGGATAGGCTCCAGTAAACGCCTGTGACCCCGAATTAGGGAATAAAGAAGATGAATGAATGAATGAGTGAATGAATGAATGAATGTTATTAAAGACTAAATGCAAAAATATGCTCTGAAAGTGTCCTCCTGCAGATGCCATGGCAACCAATACCCTGCTATTATGCATGTTTCTGTTTTAATCCTGTCTGTGTCCTAGTCCTGACATTGCTATTTTCCCCTGATGGTTGGAATTTAGTACATAAATAGTTTATTATGGACAGAATACTTTTAGTTTATTTGTCTCCTTTGCCTAATAACTTTGGTCTTATGAAATCATAAAACCCAGATGTTACGATTATCATGACAACCGTTTGTGTTGGCTTAGAAGAACAAACCCAGAATTTGCAAGTAAACAGACAGACAGGTTATTTATCTGATTTATCTGATTCATGACCACAGACAGGCAAATTGATAAAGTGATAGAGGGAGACAGTGTGTGGAAATAGATAGAATATATACTTTTACACTTTGCCACTAGGCGGAGGATTTTCATTCCAGAACAATCTGCCTGCTTATTTCCTAAATCTGGGTAGACGGTAGACTATAGACCATCCCAGCTCTCTAAGTGGTTAAGGGTAGAAGGGGTACACCCTAGATAGACTTCCAGTACACAGTTTCACGCACGCATACACACTCCTGTGAGTAATGTAGAATCACCAATCAAACATTTGTTCTCTCTGAACTTGCGTGGGTTTTCTCTGGGCACTCTGGTTTTCTCCCATAGTACAAAACATGTACATTTGGGGGATTGGTGAGTCTAAATAGTGAGTGTGTGTGGTTGTTTGTGTTCATGCAGCCCTAAGATGGACTGGCGATCTGTCGATGGTGTACCCCTGCCTCTCAACCAGTGTAAACTGGGATAGGCTCCAGCAGACCCATGTGACTATGAATTAGAAAATAAGCAGGATAGAAGAAGAATAAATGAATGAATGAATGAATGAATGTTATAAACAAGCAAGATAAAGTCACATCTGTGAGTATTCATTCAGGTTACCAGCATATCATCATATTTTACATTTTTCTGCAGTTTCCTTTTGACAGCTATTCCAATCTCAGCACACTAAACCATAGATTTCATTCATTCATTCATTCATTCATTCATTCATTCATTCATTCATTCATTCATTCATTCATTCATTCATTCAACTTCTATCCCACTTATAGATTTGTAGCTGGAAATACCATCCCTGCTTTCTCAGACTGCTTTCTATCAGAAGGGCAACATATAAAGAGCAGTGAATCAGTCTGTCAATCATGTATAAATACAAGTTTAATAGAATAAAAACAGCAGAAACACAAGCTTTTGCTTCTCCAAGGACTGTCGATAAAATAAATTCCTCCCTTTTTCTCACTCTCTTCCTCTCTGTTATATTAAATTAAGTAAGTATTTTCTCTCGAAAAATCAAGTCTTTGGGCTTATTTCAACTGTAGAGATGCTCCGCATGCGACAAAGCTAAATATTTCCTGCTGCACTCACTTTGAAAATCTCAAGCAAATTCTGCCTTTTTTAGTTTAACATGCTAGGTGGCTAATGGTTATTTGTACTTTTTTATACACATGTGCAAAAACATCTGGGTTATTATGCATGTGGGGTTATTTCTAAATTATCTTTTATTGTAAGGTTAAAATTTAATTTTAACTTATGAAAATACCATTTATGAATATATGAGCTCTATAAGCTCTCACACATTTATATCTCCACAACTATGTTTATTTTTCATTCTACCCCGTCGACTGCTTGTTTGACACATGTATGACTGGCGACACAATTGCCATGACAAAACAAAACATCTTACCATCTCGGAAGGGTGGGGGTCAGAGCACAGAGGCATCTATAATGAAGCTCCCCTGGAGAACTGTCTTGCTCAAGAACCTAACAGTAGTGGACTTGGCGGTGGTGGGTCTTGAACACAGGTCTTCCTGGTCTTCCTTGGCGGTGGCAGGGGCTTGAACACTTGTTTTGTGTTGGCTGAGAGCTTCTGAGTTACAAATAAGTCTGCAGCTAAATAGTGGCAATAGTGTTTGCACCCCTGTGGATCAGACTCTCTTTGTGTGATTGCCTTTAATAATATCCCAGAGTTTAACCATAATACAATGTATTATTCTGTTTGTAAGATAGATTTTCTCACATGTACAACAATAATAAATGACTAATCACTAGGACAAACAACAAAGTTTCATTGTTCAGTAGACTTGGCAAGCTGTTCTTGGCAAAGGAAGCTGTGAAATACACACAAAAAACTACATTCATTCATTCATTCATTCATTCATTCATTCATTCATTCATTCATGTTTTAACCCAATTATTCCCTAATTCAGGTTCACAGGGTCTGCTGGAGTCCATGCCAGCACACAGGGGCAGGGATACACCATTGACAGATCACCAATCCATCTCAGGGCCACACATAGACAAACAATCACACACACTCACACAGGCATATGGGCAATTTAGAATCACTGATCAACCTAATGAACATGTTTTTGGACTGTGGGAGGAAACCCGGAGCACCTAGAGAACATGTTAACTCCCCACAGAAAGTTTCCTTGCATGGTAATCGAAACCAAGACTTGTTCTTGTTGCCGACCCTGCTAATTACTATGCCACCATGCTGCCCACAACAATTACATATTATATACTTTATCTGTACTTATGTAATATAATAGTCAGTCTTCAAAAAGTTTTTTTTTACTTTAGATTTTGGACAGGTTCCAAGACCACCATTAGGCACTGAAACAAAACATGCCAGTAACCTTCACCTCATCCATTGATCAGAACACGCATTATCCTAAGTGCTAAGGATATCCTAAGTCTCACAATATAACAGAACAGAATTTGGGCTTAATGTTATACATGGACATACACTAGACTGGTACATGTGAGTGAAAAACTTTTTTTAAATGTTATTTTTAATTAATAGTTAATTTTTTTGAATATTAAGTCCTTATCCAGAGTGATGTACATAACTCACAGTTCTTTTATTTATAAATCACATTTACAGCCACATAACTGAGCAAACTGCTGAGCAAACCATAGACACAGAAATAATCAAACAGGATGTGGCGTCATGTTGTAGTGGCTAGCAATCACAGAAAGACGGTCCCGGGTTTGATTACCGGTCGAGGGGGTTTTCTGTGCTGAGTTTGCATGTTTTTCCTTGTGTGGACTTTCTCCGAGTATTCCGGTTTCCTCTTACAGTCCAAAAACATTAATTTGATTCTAAATTGCCCATAGTAGAGAGTGTGTGTGTGTGTGTGTGTGTGTGTGTGTGTGTGTGTGTGTGTGTGTGTATCTATGTGTGGCCCTGTGATAAACTGGCAACCTGTATATGGCTATATCCCTGACTTTCCCCCGTGACCCCGAATAAGGGAATAAGCAGGTTAGAAGATGAGTAAATGAATGGATTAAACAGGAATGATCAGAAGAACAAATAATTCCACACTTCAGTGGATATTAATGAGATATTAGTGGACCAGATTGACGAGTGTGTTTATTTATTCATCTTCTTATTTGCTTATTCCCTAATTCTGGGTCATGGGGGTCTGCTGGAGCCTATTCCAGCTCACATAGAGGCAGGTATTCACCAAGTATTTTTTATTTTGTTTTCCCTTAATAATAAAATCCGTCATTTAAAAACGGTGTTTTGTGTTTACACATGTTATCTTTGATTAAAATTTACATTAGTTTGATGATCTGAAGCATTAAAGTGTGACAAACATGCAAAAAGATCGGAAATCAGGAAGGGGGCCAACACTTTTTCACACCCTTGTATTTATGTATAAACACTATATTGCCAAAAGTTTTTGGTCACATGAGAATGTCAAACACATGCGATTTTTTTTTATCTTCCAGATTGATTCTTATTGTTCCTATTGGATGAAGCTCCAGTCTTCTAGTAAAACCTTTCAGTCCAATGTTGTGTGTGAATGTGAGAATCTCTTCATTCAGCTCCAACAGTATTAGTGAGATCAGACACTAATGTCAGGTAAGGAGGTCTGGCGTCGGTCAGTCGCCATTCCAGTTCCCAAAATTCCCAAAATGGTTCAAGGGGGGTAAGATCAGGACTTTATGTACAACGCTGGTGTTTTTTTTCACTCTAATAATAATCCAGCATGTGATAATGGATCTCAGGGGTTTTGTGCTCAGAGTCATTGTACATGTTTTTGGACTGTGGGAGGAAACCAAAGTACCTGGAGGAAACCCACGTAAGTATGGGGAGAACATGCAAACTCCACACAAAAGATCCTCAACCCGGGAATCAAACCTGGGACCTTCAGAATTATTTTCTTAATTATTTTCATAATATTTTAATAGAATTATTTTAATAAATCAATTATTGAAAAATTTGCAGAAATATAGAATTTGGCTTCTTGATCATATATGAAGGCAAAATTTAAAGCTGGCTAAAAAGTTAAACTGTAAGGTTACTGATACCAGAAGACATGGGCTTGATTCACCAGCACCACCAAACCACCAATATGGGCCACTAAGCAAGGCCATTAACCTCCAATTGATTCATCTGCCAAATACTGTAAATGTAAATGTATTTGCTTCTTTTGAATTTTTAGTTTAGTTGTAAAATCTTTTCAGCTCCCGGACTTCGGACCTTGGGGATGGGGGTCGGGGGTGGGGGTTAGGGATTAGACTCCATTGAAACAGGAAAATTGAATGTTGAATAAAATGTGTAAATGGTTAATCCATCAGATAAAATTTCAATTCAAGATTCACTTTCCGTAAGAAATAATTATGACTTTTCTTTTGTTGAAAGAGCTGCAACAAGTATTCTTGTCATGACCTCAGTTTCCAATCTAGATAAGTTATTTCGTACCATAGCCTGACTATTGTTATGTCACACAAAGAATGAAAGACATTCCGCTTTTCTGTAAGAGTTCCTATAACAGAGCATGTAGCTGGAAGAGATTTCTGGATGTCTTACAAAGTCAGATAACTTTCATTCATTCATATTCTAGCCTGCTTATTCACTAAGTCATGGGGGTCTGCTAGAGCCCATCTCAGCGCACATAGGGCAAAGGGTAGGGGTATAACCTGGACAGGTCTCCAGTCCATCGCAGAGCAACATAGACACATTTACTGCTATGGGCAAATCATTGGGTTAAAATCAACCAAATGTTCATGTTTTTGGACTGGGAGGACTGCCCGCTTATTCCCTAATTCGGGGTCACAGGGGTCTGCTGGTGCCTATCCCAGCGCACATAGGGTGAGAGGCGGGGTACACTCTGGACGGGTCACCAGTCCATCTCAGGGCAACACATAGACAAACAACCACTCACACATTTACTCCTATGGACAATTTCACCAATCGACATAATCTGAATATTTTTGGACCATGGGAGGAAACCGGAGTACCCAGTGGAAACCCACCCCGGGAATGGAAAACCCCGACCCGGGAATGGAACCCGGGACCGTCTTGTTGTGAGTGTTTATTTTTTTATATTGTGGCTCTGCAATGGATTGGAGACCAGTCCTGGGTGTACTCCAGTGGAATGGGCTCCAGTGGACACCTGTGACTCCGAATTGGGGAATGGGCAGGTTAGAAGATGAATGAATCAATGTAGTAAAATGCATTTTTTAAACCACACAGTTCAATCAGTCCACCACAGTGCCACACTGATGAACAACCACACACACTCACTCCTAAGGGCAATTTAGAATCAACCTAATGTAGATGTAGGAAGAAACCGGAGAACCCACTGGAAAAACATTCAAACTCTGCACAGAAAGACCCAGTACCTTCTTGTTTAAGACGACCGTGCCACTGCGTCACCATGCTATTCTCAGTAAAAAAAACTAAACCTTTAATTTCAGCAAAAACTGTGTTGTTGGTCTCCAAATTTATCCAGTAAATCAAAGTCTGGTCTGTTCCCAGGATCTGAGGTTTAGTTCAGGTACATGGGTCTCTGACTGGATTTCTTGATGTTAATGAGGCTGAACTTCTCCTTAAACAACAACAGCATCTACTGTACCTTCCTCCAGAGGTTTGGAAACATGGCATTGTTAAGAATAAAAGACAAAGAGTTGAACTTAAAACGGTGTCAGACTGAAGATCGATTTATTTTAATCACAGCTCCTGTGGTGTTGGTTTATTACAGGTAAAAAAAAAAACCCAACAGTTTATAATATAATTTGGACAAATTTTAAGAAGCTGAATGTGGCCCACAAAGGTTGCCTACCCTGGTCTAGTCTGTACGCATACTACCGGACTCCTGGCAAGGGTGCTAAGGATATGTACCATCCAAGTATACCACTCCGGTGTCTGTGATTATAATTAATTACTTCCTGGTTGAATAAATTGGCGGAATCTCATGAGCTATCTCTGTTTTTTTTCTTGACACAATGTTAATTCATTCATTCATTCATTCATTCATTCATTCATTCATTCATTCATTCATTCGTTCATTCGTTCGTTCATTCATTCATTTGTTAATTTATTCATCTTCATCTGGTATCTAATTCAGGGTCACATAGATCTGCTGGAACCAATCCCGGCTCTGTTACAGTATTTGAGTAGAGTTTTCCCTTTTTCCTATTTTGAGTATAATTAAATTGTAGTACTTGTTTTATTTTTTTTAAACAAAGAATATAAAATCCATAAGCTTATTTGTAAGATTGATAAGGCAGGTTTGTTTTAATTAAGGCAACAGAAATTCTGTGCAAATTAAATAACCTGAAGAAAAGAATTGCAGGCAACAAAACACAAATATAAGAAACTTTAGCTTATGTTTTCACAAACAAAACCATAATTAATATCTAAAATACTTTTAGTAATGAAATGAAAATAAATTGCTGAGAAACAATGATTAATTTCCAAGACAAATCTCTTGAAGAAAAATTATTAATTCATTAATTCATACATTTTCTAACACGCTTATTCCCTAATTCACATTTAATATATCTTTCATTCATTCATCTTGCCTGCTTGTTCACTAATTCAGGGTCACAGGGGTCCGCTGGCGCCCATCCCAACTCACATAGGACGGGGCGCCAGTCCATCTCGGGGCAACACATAGACAAACAACCATTCACACACACATTCACTCCTATGGACAATTTACAATC
>JAOTRA010002300.1:0-23614 GCA_026260255.1 Pseudolaguvia tuberculata | reverse complement strand
ACACACACACACACACACACACACACACACACACACACACACACACACACACACACACACACACACACACACAAGATTATTAACCAGTCTACACCCTGTCAGAATTTTCCAGCTCGTCTGCAGAAATATGAAAACTAAACAAATAACACTCACCAGTCATTTTGGCAGTCTGTCAAACTGTATTTTTTTATATCAGGGGTCCACAAACTGTTTTTCCGTGAAGGCCACATCATTTCTTATATCTTCAATATGGTTTGTGACTTTCAGTATATAATACAATATAAATTATTAAAAATGAAAAAAATTACAAACCATGAAAATATATTTTACAAAAAAGTAGTGTACATTTTTAGGGAAAAAAATGGAATCATTACATGATATAAGAATGAAATTGTAAAATTGCAAGCCAAAATGTAATAAGGTGGATAAACAAAATGCAAATGTAAGATTTCCACATACATGATTATACGCAGTACAACATATAGTGTAATGTTTTTATGACTGGAGTATAAAGAATAGTGGCATAGTGGTCAGCATCGTCGCCTTACAAAAAGTAGGTCCCGGGTTCGATTCCCAGGCCGGGAATCTTTTTGCATATTTTGCATGTTTTCCAATTCATCTGGATACTATGGTTTCTTGCCGCAGTTCAAAAACATCCAAGTGATTTGCGAATCTAAATTGTGAATGTGTGTGTAAGTGGTTGTTCATCTATGTCTGCCCTGTGATGGACTGGCGACCTATCCAGGGCGTACCCCTGCCTCGTACCTTATGTGTGCTGGGATACGCGCCAGCAAAACCCTGTGACCCCAAAGTAGTGAACAAGTGGACAAGAAGATGAAAGTATGAATGAGTATAAATTGGAAAATGAAAAATTTAGCTGAAATAAAAAAAAGACAGGTGGGGCAATGGTGTAGTGATTAGTACGGTTACAACAAAAAGGTCCTGGGTTCAATTCTTGGCCAAGGTGTCTTTTTTGCTGAGTTTGCATGTTTTCCACACACTTGAATGGGTTTCCTCCATGTATTCCAGTTTCCACTCACAGTCCAAAAACATGTATATTAGGTTGATAAATGGCTCGAAATTGCCTATAGGAGTGAGTGTGTGGCCCTATGATGTACTATCCAGAGTGAACCCCCTGCCTCTTGCCTTATGTGCGCTGAAATAATCTCCAGCAGATGCCCGTAACCCCGAGTTAGGGAATAAGTAAGTTAGAAGATGAATAAATGAATAATGTAGTAAGTTTCACAGTGCAGCTCAGTTACACTGTCCGCCGGTTGCAGAAGCTCGGAATACTGTCAGTCATCATCAGGTATCATTTCTCCACCTTGCAGTAATGTGTTCCCTGTCATGCTGTCCTTTATCCAAAAAGACTCCTTAGACCACCATGTGGCTAAACGTTGCTTTTATGCTCTCCAATTGCATTCTGATTGACAGGTATATGCAGCTCACATCTGCTGCCAGTTTGCGGAAAAATGCTCACGCAGCAACCATCTGCTGATGCACAGTGACGACCGGACAAGCATATATCTTTCTAGTTTTTCAACTCTGATGTCAGACATATTGGTTCTGATGCTTAAGACCCATGGTAATAGATGTTTCCAGCCTAAATGTCAGTAGGAAACAAGCTAGAAAAGCTCCAGAGGAGACATGGTGTCCCTGAACGCATGTCAGCAGCTGCATGACTCAGAAATGCCACTTTAGCCTGCTGCCTCTGTTAATTACACAATATGGGAAGTGGAGGTTCAAACAGCATAGGCTTTGGATTACTAAGCAGAAGGTCTGGAGGTTCAAGCCCCAGTATGGTTAAGCTGCCACTGTTGGGCTCCCTGAGAAAAGCCTTTGAGCATTTCCGTTAGTAAGAGGTATGTTTTATATATTAGACAGCAAATGATAATGATGTTAAAAGGAGGGAAAAAATCGGAGAAAGTTTGACAAGAAACAAATTATGATGGCTGGACCACAAAGTATCTTCAAAACTATATTCCTTGTTTGGTGTACTGGGGTGCAGCAAGGAGTATCTAAAAGTGCTCCAACAATGTTAAACCAGCGACAGAATCCTCGATGCGTCCGATCCAACTAGCCAACTGTATCTCGAGTTGTTGAAAAAATGTTAGAAAATAATGATTCTCACAGATCTCACAGATAGCCTGCAATGATAAATCACTTTTCATTTATGTTTCATGGCACATCACTTACCTGTGGAACAAATGCCACTACCACCAATGTATTTTATTTTGACACATGCCCTCTACCACAGCATCATTGCAGACCATGTACACCCTTCCATGAAAAGGGTATTCCAGGATAGCTGTGGGAACCATGGCACAAAGCAAAGTCTGGCCTCGAACTTTTCCAGATCTCAATCCTATCCAGCATCTGTAGTAAGTGCTAAACAAACTAACCAACAAGTCCTATACATGAAGACCCTACATTGCAACTTAAAGGAGGTTAAGTATTTACTGCATCTTGCTGCCAGAACACTATATTGCCACTATGTCTTCTAGTAAGACCTTTCAGCACGATGTTGTGCTTGAATGTGGGGGATATCTCTTCATTCAGCTCCAACAGTATTAATGAGACCAGACACTAAGGCCAGGTAATGAGGTTTGCGGTGCACTATGCTAGTTCATCCCAAAGGTGTTCAGTGGTGTTAAGATCAGGCCATGCTAGTGTTTTATCACTCTAATAATAACCAAGCATGTGATAATGGAGTTCAGGGGCCCCTGTGACCCCGAATTAGGGAATAAGCAGGTAAGAAGATGAATGAATGAATGAATTCTCACTTGTGATTGTCAGCATGACAAATTTACTCAAACTCGGTCCATTCTTTCACACATACTGTAAGTTTTTTTATGCACTATTAAATTTAGTGCTGTTTATGTACTATTTACCAACAAGAAGGTCTTCGGTTCGAATCCCAAGCAAGGAGCGTGGGTTTTGTCCAGGTACGTCTTCCTCCTACAGTCCAAAATTATGCACATTAGGTTGATTTGATGATTCTAAATTGCCCATATTAATGAGTGTGTGGTTGTTTGTCTATGTGTGGCCCTGCAATGGACTGTCGACCGGTCCAAAGTGTACCTGTGCATCTTGCCCTATGTGCTTGGGCATAGGCTCAGCAGACCCCTGTGTCCTGAAATTAGAGGAGTAAGTGGATAAGATGAAAGAATGAATGATTGCATGAATGACCAAGTTGATTAATTTCTTTATCTGCATGCTTTAAATTTTTTTATTTCTACACACTTTTTATAGAAGACCGCATGTGTTTTGGTTTAAAAGCATCACATTAAAAATGTGTTTCTTTCCATAAATAACAAGCTCAATAAATAGAAAGAGCAATGTTTTAAACAGCATGAGCCTCACCTGTCCGCCTTCTTGCCTTGCCGTATTAGCACTTTAATTATTCAAATCCTCCAGCTGTGTGGGAAATGTCAGGTTTTTTTTTCTTCAGTTCATTTCATGTTAGACTTTCATTATGAGTGAAGCAGAGGAATGGTCAAACTTGCAGATTCCTCCGTTGCCGTATGTTAATGTGGGCCATGCTTACAAAGAAGAGCCAATCAACGCATGAGCGCATGAGGTTCCATCTCATTTCCACTCCATGCACAGTCCTTAATTATCTACGCCAGTGAGGAAGTCTTAGTGCCGCCTGGCTGTATAATACCACCAAAAGCCCTGCGAGCTACTGGGCCGTGTTCACCGAAGCCAATTAGCTGTTCTATGCACGTCTGCTGCGGTTGTTTGGACTTGGAAAAGCCACCCAGCCTGTATGGCGGGAAGGCTAAGCCCCCACAGATAGCAGAGCAGATAGTGCATGTCTCTCTGATCCCACTTGTACCAGAGAAGCGGCGCTTTGAGCTGCTGCCTTCGATGAACATGATAGAGATAAATCTGCAGAGAAACAATCTACCCATAAGACGGTAGAAAGGAGAGAAACCGCAGAAAAAGAGACTGAGGAGTCATAAAGGCAAAGTCTTTATTGACCCCATTCACTAAAAACAACTCCATTCTGATAACCTTCCAATTGGATGCTATAAAAAACAAAAAATACATTGCTATCTATATAATGCGACACTTAGCTAATGATGAAAAAAAAAAAAAAAAACATTTTTCCTGCCGTTTACCCCTTTCAGAGAGATGTCACAGCGTTGTGCTGGAGCCTATCCCAGTGCATACAGGGCGAGATGCAAAGGTACACACAAGACAGGTTGCTAGTCCATCTCAGGGCCACATACAACCACTCACACATTCACTCCCATAGGCAATTTATAATCACCAATCAATGAATCTAACAAAAGCATTTACATATTCACCATTGCAGGACCACACATGAATGAACAACACACACTCACACTCACTCCTATGGACAATTCAGAATCACCAATCAATTTAATGTACATATTTTGGGTTTGCTGGAGGAAACCAGAGTACCAGGGAAACCAGGGAATCGAACCCTCATGCTGTGAGGTGACTATATGATAACCACAATTTTATTTGCTAGAATTACTTCATGATCAGGTTGTTACATTATATAAAAACAACACCCGCTAAGTTTCTTCTAAACCACTTGAAACTCCTTATACTTTTAACATCCTAAATATTTGACTTTTCTTTTTATTTCACCCTATGAATACATTGATCCATTCTTACTTTGATAGACCATTATTTTTTACTGCACTAAAACAATTCAAGTAGGATTTTCTTACATTCTTAACAAATCACCAAATGGAAAAGCTTTCATTATGTAATCACACCCACTATAGCAGATCAGGATGGGTTTCCATTTTGAGCGTTGACTTTTTGCTTGTCCTCTAAAGTTTCTCCTTCTCAACATCTTCTACCTAATATTTTAATCTTTCCTGCCTTCAACCTTGGTTGCACCTTCAACGACTTTTAAACAGTCGCTGTGTGACTATGATGATATGGCACAGAGCTTTCTCTCACAGACCTGTAAGATCTTCTATAAGAGGCTCCTCCACTCGTTACGTCTATTAATGGCACCGGTTTGAACACATTATCAGTATGAAAACAATAGTCAGACTCCAATCTGTCACAGGACATCAGAAACAAAATTGTAGACCTGCACCAGGCGGAAAGACTGAATCTGCAATATATAAGCAGCTTGGTGTGAAGAAATCAACTGTGGGAGTAATCATTAGACCTTGGAAAACATTCAAGACCACTCATAATCTCTTGATCTGGAGCTACATGCCAGATCTCACCCAAGAAGCAAAAATCCCAGAACCACACAGAGAGACCTAGTGAATGACCTGGAACCAAAGTAACAAAGGCTACCATCAGTAACCGACAAGGACTCAGATCCTGCAGTGCCTTGCTTAAGTCAACACATGTCCAGACCCATCTGAAGTTTGCTAAAGAGCATTTGCGTGATCCAGAAAAGGATTGGGAGATTGTCATATGATCAGAACCAAAATAGAACTTTTTGATATAACTCTTCTCATCGTGTTTGGAGGAGGAAGAATGCTGAGTTGTATGCAAAAAAACCCAATACTTTCTGTGAAGCATTGGGGAAGAAACATTATGCTTTGGGACTGGTTTTTTTTTTGCAAACGGACCAGGATGACTGATCCATGTAGAGGAAAAAATGGATGGAGCCATGTATTGTCAGACCTCCTTCCATTAGCAAGGGCAGTGAAGATGAAACGTGTCTGGGTTTTCAGCATGACAAGGATCCCAAACACACCACCCGTGTAATAAAGGAGTGGCTTCGTAAAAAGCATTTCAAGGTCTTGGAGTGGCCTAGCCAGTCACCAGAGCTCAACCCCAAAGAAAATCTTTGGAAGCAGATGAATGTCTGTGTTGCTGATATTTTGGCCCATTCCTCCATGCAGATCTCCTCTAGAGCAGTGATGATTTGGGGCTGTTGCTGAGCAACAGTGTGTGAAAACCTTTTGAAGACTTCCAGAAAATGCTTGACCTCTGTCATTGCCAACAAAGAGTATATAATAAAGTATTGAGATTACTTTTGTCATTGACCAAATATTTATTTTACACCATAATTTGCAAATGTATTCAGACAATGGGATTTTTTTTAATTCGATTGAATTATTTTACTTATTTTGTCTCTCATAGTTAAGGTATACCTATGATGAAATTACAGGCCTCTTTGATCTTTTTAAGTTGGAGAACTTGCACAATTGATGGCTGACTAAATACTTTTTTGCCGCACTGTATTACAAACCTGGGGGGTTTGTAATAAAGCGATGCAAAACCTGATGCTGGAAATCAAACCTTGCTCCAATTAGCGGTCCACACCACTGCACTACCACATTTGGTAACTAGTTCATACTTTCTTGACTAGTACTTAGTAGAGTTAGTTTTGTTTTAACTTTTCCTAAGTATATCCTAATGAACCTTTGCATCTATGTCTTTTTTTGGCAAATCTGATCGGATAAAATTTATGTGCTTGAGCAATGACACTTTTGTGATTTAATTCAATTCAATTTTATTTGTATAGAGATTTTTCATTCATTCATCTTCTTACCCGCTTATTCCCGAGTCCGAGGTCACGGTGGTCTGCTGCGCCTATCCCAGCACACATAGGGCGAGAGTACACCCTGGACGGGTGGCCAGTCCAACTCAGGGCAACACATAGACAAACAACCATTCACACACATTCACTCTTATGGACAATTTTAGAATCACCAATTCACCTCATCTGCATGTTTTTGAACTGTGTGAGGTAACCGGAGCACCCGGAGAAAACCCACGCAAGCGTGGAGAGAACATGCAAACACAGAAAGATCCCGGCTGGGATTCGAACCCAGGACCTTCTTGTTGTGAGGCGACTGTGCTATCCACTACGCCACCGCGCCGCCTCATTCAACTTTTTACCTGCTTATTCCCTAATTCTGGATCACAGGGGTCCACTGGAGACTATCCCAGTGCACATAGGGCAAGATGTACACCCTGGTCCAGGTTCACCCTGGACAGGTCACCAATTTATAGCAGGGCAAACATAGACAAACAATCAATCACACACACATTCATTATGGCCAATTTGGATGCACCAATCAACCTAATGTACACATTTTGGATGGTATGTGGAAACCGTAGTACCCAGAGGAAACCCACGCAAGTGCGAGGAGAACATGCAAACTCCACACAGAAAGATGCCCAGCCCGGGAATCAAACCCAGGATCTTTTTTTTGTTAGGTTACCGTGTTAACCACTACACCACCGTGCTGACGTATAGCACTTTTTACAATTGATATTATCTCAAAGCAGCATCATCGTAATTCTGACAGTTTGTCCCTGATGAGTGATCGGTGTGATCGGTAAGTGTGGAGGATATCATACCAGGTAATCATAATACTCAACATCTATGAATTCCCCTGATCTGCTCCTTTGTCTAAATAAAAACTAACAATCAAATGCCTGATTATATGAATGGGTTTTTGTCTAGAGTTAAATATTGAGACCATGCCTGATTTTCTGACATAAACTGGTAGACTGTTCCATAACTTTGGGGCATTTTATGAAAACGCTCTACCCCCTGCCGTAACTTTATTTACATGTGGTACAGACAGACAGCCCGCATTGTTTGAACGAAGAAGGCGTGGTGGAACATCTCACAGTTCATTAGTGCAAGACCATTTAGTGCTTTATAGGTATATTTAAAAATCTATACGGAATCTCACTGGGAGCCAATGAAGCATGGATAGGATAGGGGTGATATGTTACAGCTAAACATTACAGTTAAAGCATATCAAATGGACATGGAAGCATTCTAAGCGACGGCAGACTATGTTCAATTCAATTCAATTTTATTTGTATAGCGCTTTTTGCAACAGTTACTGCCTCAAAGCAGCTTTGCAGAATGAATGATAAATAGATGAATGATGAGTTTGTCCCTGATGAGCAAGCCTAGGCAACAGTGGCAAGGAAAAACTCCCTAGAGTGGGATTAGGAAGAAACCTTGAGAGGAACCAGAATCCACAGGGAACCCATCCTCATTTGGGTTGAACAAAAATTAATGTATGTGTATGTGTGTGTGTGAGTGAAAACATGTGGTGACGCCCGCGGTCGTCGCAGAAATGTGATGAGCAAGCCGATACACGATGCTCCGGATCCAATGCGGTGGGGCGGCACATATACTTCGACAGAAGATGGGAGGGGGTGGAGAAAAAATAATTATATTTTGTATAAATGGTATTGAGGTTATAAGATACTGATTGCAATCAGTGCAGGAAAGGACTCCGGCCAAACTAACTAGCACAGCCTAACTAACTAAAAGGAGAACCAAAGGAAGCACAGACATGAGGGATCACTGATATGTAAGACAACCAGACCACCACCAAAAACAACTGGCTGATTGGTGAGAGTGTGGAGGACAGCATCTAACAGCATCAGATCACCATAATACTCAATATCTTTGAGTCCCCTCGGTCTGCTCTTTAATCTAAAGAGGACTAACACTGAAATGCCTGACTAAATAAATGGGTCTTTAATCTAAACTTAAATATTAAGATTGTGCCAGATTCTCTGACATAAACTAGTAGACTATTCCATAACTTTGGGGCATTATATGAAAACCCTCTGCCCCCTGCTGTAACTTTATTCCCAATTGGTACTGACAGACAGCCTGCATCCTTTTAACGAAGTGGGCGTGGCGGAACATAGCGCACCACCAGCTCACTAAGGTACTGAGGTGCAAGACCATTTAGCGCTTTATACCTTAAAAGTAATATTTTAAAATCTATACAGAAATGTGACCTGATGTAGAAATCCATGCCAGTGTGGGCTAATAAATACAAGGCAGGGGTGTCCTTGGGTAAACTGAGGTATAAGTCAGGGTCTGATGTAGCAATGTTAATTCACACAGATCAAGAAGAAGGACTGTTGGCTATAAAGCAGTCGGATAAACTAATCAATCTCTCATTGCATTGAACCCAAACCAAATGTTTTGACTAGCTGTAGATTTGTTAGTATGTAAAAAAGAATTGTCCTTCTGGGAGTTGAACCTTTAGTCCAGACTACAAACTTTTAACAAGTTCCCTAAATTTTTCTTGCATAGTTCATTTCCTTCTCTTTCTCTTCAACCAGTTTTTTCAGTCATAATGATACCATCACATTTTTATTTATTGATTGACTTTTCTTAAAAAATTGTTTGATCCCCGTGGTGGCACGGTTGTGTAATGGCAAGCACAGTCACCTCACAGCAAGAAGGACCCAGGTTCGATTCCTGGGCCGGGGTCTTTCTGTGCTGAGTTTGATTGGTGATTCTAAATTGCCCATAGAAGTGTGTGTGGTTGTTCGTCTGTGTGTGGCCCTGTGATGCGACCTATCCAGGGTGTACCTCTGCATTTCACCCTGTTTGCAATCTACACTGATGCATGATGTCTAAAATCAATATATTATATTAAAGCTCTACACACATTCTGAAAAACCTCAGCTAGCCAAAGCTATCTCCTTTTAAACTGGCTACTTTAAATTACTTGCACTCCAATAAGGTATGAAAGAAACCTTGAGCTTTCTGGACCAGACCGGCAAAGTTGTGTTTTTTTTTTTTTTGTCATATATAAAAATCAGAACGTCCAATCAAATTGAAAAATATCTGTTTTCCTCTCAGAATGTTTTCAAGGTGTAGTTGTGAAGTTTTTTTATTTGTTCTTTCGGCTGTGGGTTTTAGTTTCTAATTGTTTTCATTTTCATGAGGCAGAATTGCTTTGGCTACCAGGTCGTCTTGTACCCAGAACGTGGATTTATAAAATGCGTTAATATCTTTATACACTGCATTGTTTCACATTTTGTCTCATTAAAAACCGCAAACCGAATTGTATTTTATTGGGGCCATTTTATTTTATACAACAGACCGATACAAAGTAGAGCAAAGTAAAGTGGAACAAAAATGATTAAGCAAATGAAAATGTGAACAGGGTGGCGCGGTGGACTAGAAGGTCATTTCACAGCAAGAAGGCCCCGGGGTCGATTCCGGGTCCGGGTCATTCTGAGCGGAGTTTGCATGCTAATCCCTGCACCTGCATAGCTTTTCTCTGGTGTCCTCCTACAGTCCAAAAAATGTATATTTGATTGCCGATTCAAAATTGCTTTTAAAATTGAGTCCCCTTGTTTATCTGTGTGTGGCCTGTGTTGAACTGTCGACCTGTCCAGGGCGTACCCCTGTCATCTTACCCTATGTGCCTTAGGATAGGCTCCAACACACCCTTAAATAAGGGAATAAGTGGGTTAGATAAATGGATGAATAAATGCGGTGTGGTGAAATTGTATTCAGCCCCCTGGATTTTATTTAGGGGTATTACATGCCAAGGTTTATTTTTCTTAATTGGCAAAGCATGAAGAGTTTTATTAATAACATTTTTACTTTGTAAGATGAGCTAAAAGTATCTAATTTACCTACTAAGTCATGTACAGTTTTACATTTTAATATAACAATTAATTCCACAAAACCTCTACAAACCCTTTTTTCACCTTTTCTAAACTTGCATGACTTCATTACTTCCTCATTAATGCTCTCTGGATGCCATGTGTCTGTATTTCTTCATTTTTTCATGGAGTTGAAAACATTTCTCCAAGCACAGGAGTCACATGGTTTCAGGTAGAAACTGTTGGAGTTGTGCAAACAAATCTACTCGGGCGTTATTTGATTCATCCTATTCCTCCCACCATGCATTTTTTTCCTTTTATGTTTGCACAGGCGAAACAGCGGGCGAGTGGATGTTTGTCACAATAACGCCGCTCACTTCCCAGCACAATTGCTAAGGTGTCAAAGGGATGCTGAAGTAGGAAGCGACTCCGTCGTGTGTCACTGCTTTGCCCTTTAAAGCAGTCCTTATGGCCTGCATCTTCTGCATTTAGAGTCCTGAAGTATGGGGTTATTTGCCCTTAAGGACATAATGTGCTCGAACCCTGGGTATCACAGAAAAAAAATTATACACTCTTAGTCATTGGTTTTTGTTGATTTTTTTGTATTATTAATTTTGCTTCCTGGGAAGAAAAATCTTTTACCTTGGGTTTTTATCTTATTTTTTCAAGCAGTGGATGGATTCAGGCCAAGAATCCTTGTTTAGACCAGAAGGTATCTAATCATCTGTATCTCGCCTTCTCCTCCCTGCAGAATTTAGTTAAGTGTGTGTGTGACTGAAATCAAGCCTAGCTGCTTAATGGATTGTCACACGCAACGTCTCAGGATTGGAGAAAACGGCAACGGTCATGTTGAACGGTCTTTGCGTGAAAAGTCATATGCAACATTTTGCTACACGTCTACACAATGAAAAAAACCTGCATTTCGCACACAGTTTATAACACCACACATAACGAATCAGATGATAAATGGTATAAATTGGAGGTTCGAACCTTCTGTCACGGACCGTGGAAATGTGTGCGAGGTTCATGCTGATATTTTGTACCTTGCTGAATACAAACAAAATGTTTATTGCCATTATTATTATTATTATTATTATTATTATTCAATTTAGAATTACCAATCAACCTAATGGACTCTGGGAGGAAACCCAGAGAAAACCCACATGGGAAGAACATGCAAACTACGCACATTGCCTGGGAATGAAACCTGGCAATCGTGCTAAAACCCAGGAGGACATGAAACTCTTTCCCAAAGCAGTTGAGGGGCTTTCTGCACATGGATGTCTCTTGGTTCCATTGAAGGAAGAATGCAATGATGGAACATACAAAGATATTCTAGACAAGTGTATGTTTCAGACTTTGTAGCAAATGCTGAGGGGGAAGTGGGCACAAAACCTTACCAACTAAGCAGATGAATGTGACCAATGTCATTCTTCAGCTGATTACATCACCAGGTTTTCACAATTCAACCTCTGATTACGCGATTGGCGATCTTTATCTAATTATCTGTAAAAGGAGCTTTGCATATGCACTAACGATCAAAGATCTTCACAAACGCTTGTGCTCTGGAAAAGAAAAAAAACCCATGTCATTAGAATTCTTAGTTCATTCTATTGACCCAGAACTCACGCAATCCATTCGTACGAGCCTAAAAAAAGTCAATCTTGCAATTTCCACTGAATCAGGATCTAATCAATGCTACTCATTTACAGTTGCTCAACCTCCTCAAGTGATGAAAGAGCACATTAATGCCTTGGGAAGAAAGAAATATGGCTCAGAGTTTGGCAAAGGAGCTCATTTTGAAACCTATGGCTTTGTCTCTCATGCCGCTTTTATTCCCACGTGAGTGGCTATTTTTTCTTCAAGTTTTTTATTTTTTCATTTAAAAAGATCCTGGGTCTGAATTGAACCTCAAAACTTGTTGGTCTCATCTCATGACAAGAAGTTCCCTGGTTCAATTCCTGGACAAGGGGTCTTTTTGTGCGGAGTTTGCATGTTGTCCCCACGCTTGCATGGGTTTCGTCCCACAGACCAAAAACATGTACATTAGGTTGATTGATGATTCTAAATTGCCCATATGAGTTTGTGGGTGGTTATTCGGTTATGTTTGGCCCTGGGATAGGCTTGATCAATGGCCGACACAGGCCATTGTGGGAAAGAGAGTTTTTACTTTTACTTTACAGCACAACACAGGAAGGGAGGTTAGTGCCAGGATACATATGTAAGACCAGCAACAGTTAAATAAAATAAATGAGTGAGATTGACGGAATTGTGAAAGGATAACAACAAGTCAAGCCATGGTCAGTTCCATGCACAGCATGACGAGTGGATTTAATAGGAAAGCCCGCAGGCATGCATGATATATTGGTTGGTTAAGGAATTTGGCAAGTTATGGAACAGTCTCAACCCTCTGCCAATATGAGCCAGAATATATGTTTAAAAACATGAAACATTCCAGATTTTTCAAAACATTTTGTATATGTTGAAATACAGCATCTCAATGTATTTTTCTTCATGCATGTTCTTTCCACCAGATTGTGACATTCATTCATGTCATGCCCGCTTATTCTTGAATCCGGGGTCACGGGGGTCTGCTGTGCCTATCTCAGCACACATAGGGCGAGAGGCGGTGGTACACCCTGGACGGGTCGCCAGTCCATCTCAGGGCAACATATTTAGAATCACCAATCCACCTAATCTGCATGTTTTTGGACTGTGGGAGGAAACCGGAGAACCTGGAGGAAACCCACGCAAACGCGAGGAGAACATGCAAACTCCGCACAGGAAGATCTCAGCCCGGGATTCGAACCATGGACCTTCTTGTTGCGAGGTGACTGTGCTATTGACTATGCCACCGCGCCACCCCAGATTGTGATATATGACTGGAAATTCAGTCTGAGTTTCAGTTAGGTTCCATAGTGGGATTCATTCAGTGTACAGACATTGGGAGTTCCTCCATTTCAAAAACACCCAGAACACAGCATGTCTTCATAAAGATCAAGGGTTTTAAGCACAGGGTCATTGCTTTCAGAGACATTCCAGTGGACTGAGACATTTCAGTCTTTAAACTTCTAGATTAAAAGGACATACTAATAATGTCACTGTATATAGTTATCATTTCATATATTTACTCATTCATCACTTATTCCCTGATTTTGCATCACAGAGGTCTGCTGGAGCCTAGCCCAGCGAATATGAATGAATATCAGCTCTGCATATCAGTCATTGGCCACGAAATGTCCGGTTCGATAATAGAATCAAGTGTCTGTTGCAGAAATTACAGAAAAAGTAAATAGAAATGAGTCAGAATCTCGTCTTAGGGGGAAAGTTGGTGGTTATAATTTTGATAAAAGCTTCTCAAAATGTGCCAAAAAAACAAAACATTAAGAGTGAGAATAAAACTAAATGGTAAGTCATCACAATGTAAAAGATTTAATACAAAGCTTCTCCACTGTCGCTTTTCTCATATATGTTAATAATATAAAAGCCTCTACACACGTTTTTCATGTTTCTTTTCCTTTTTCTTCTCCAGGTCGTGTTCTGCCATTCTTTTGTCAATCCGATAGGAATATTTGATCCTACAGAAGTGTCTATTAAATCCTGACAAGACAGAGCAGATCAGGGAACATGAAAGTGTAGGCATTGGGGTACGAGTCCAAGCTCCCTGCTTGGGTCGCCAGAAGAGCTTCAAATAAAACACTTTGTTTGATTTCACCTTAACGAAGGCTGTTATAGACGTTTAGAGGATAACGGGGATTCGGAAAGCTGTATCGCTCTATAATGTGCTCTGTATGAGTCTTGGGCTGATTGCATTTTGGAAGGAAGACGTTATTCACCTCATACAATAAACGTTCTTCGAAGGAACAGAAATAATAAACTGCGACATGTGAGTGGAATAGAAATGAGGAGGTTAAATTCTGTTGGTTTATCAAGTGTAGCCTAGATTCAATTATATAGATTTATAAACATTTAAACAATAGGAAAAGTTTAAATAATAAAATAAAAGCTGAGAATTTTATGTAGGTTGATTCTAAATTGCCCATAGGAGTGAGTATGAGTGTGAGTGGTTGTTCATTTATGTGTAGACCTGGTGACCTGTCAAGGGTGTACCCCTGTCTCTTGCCCCTTGTTCGCTGGTATAGGCTCCAGCAGACCACCGTGACCACGAATTTGGGAATAAGCAGGTTAAAAGATAAATGTATGGATGAATCAATTTATTTGTGTTTCTTTGTGTGCAACCTGTTCACACAGACAGTATATGTCAGCAGCCATGGTTGCCAGATTGGGAAGTTACCTGGCTAGCAGATTTAAATTTGATTGAGCCGGTAACAAAATTTGGGACCCTTTTGCTGGTTTGTAGGGGAGAAAATGCAAACCGAACCCAGGACCTTCTTCTTGTGAGGGGATTGTGCTAACCACTACGCCACCACGCCACTCTAAATTATAATTAGTAACAATTTTTATCATTTTTATAATCAGGTACTATTATTCTGTATCTCAGTACTGTTATTAACTGAAGTATACATTTTAAATAAAGAATATTTATGAGGAGTGGATTTGCTCTCCGTTAGCATTTTCCAAGATTTCCTTTTGCACCTTTGACATAATTTTTTAATGAAAAAATATTATATTGCAATACAAATGTTCTACTTCAGAATTTGCCTGCAGAGCAAATTCAGTTTGTATGCTGAGTTTCTGTTAATTGCATGAATTAATTTTGCGGGAAGTATTAATTAGCCGTATGTTTTACCCGTAGGTGATTTATAAAAGAATTATCGTATTGTTACAAGTTTCATGTTATCATTTATGATTTTTGGCTTTATTTTAAAAGCTCCATTGCTAATATTATTGAATTATTTTTCACATACCAAGCAAAACACATGGCCCAGCTTTGTGCATCAGGGCACTGCTGGAACATTGTTTGGGTTTCCAGAGTTTACTTGTCTATAAAATCTATAAAATATTGGTTTAAAAAAATCTTAGTTTTTCTTAAGGTATCTCATGTAATGTACAGACGATTAATTAATTCATTCATTCAGTCACTTCCATCACAGGACCACACATAGACAAACAACCTCACATATTCACTCCTATGGACAATCACCAATTAACCTAATGTACATATCACACCTAATGTACTCGTAAATGTTTTGCACTGTATGAGGAAACTGAAATACCAAAAAGAAAACCCAAGCATGGCAAAAATGAAATCCGCACCAAATGACCCCCAGCCTGGAAAGCAAACTCAGGATTTTCTTGTTGTGAAGCAACCGTGATAACTACTATGCAAGCACACGAACATAGACGATTAAATCATTTATTTCTCAAGAAATAAACAGTGAGTCTTGAGAACTTTCTGCGGTCCAAAAGAAGGATAGTCCAAAGAAGGACAGCTGCTGAAGTGTACGCATGGTAACGGATGGACAAGTCGTTTAAAAAAATGTGAATTGAAAGTGAGAAAAGGTAGCACAAAAGGTATTTTTTGGCAGCAGTTGTAGAAAGGTCTGAACTACAATATATATGATAATTTCATCATTTTCTTTTTTTTTTTTTTTTTTTTACAAACTACAAATGCGGGTCCTAGCAGAGGCTATGGACAAAACAAAAAGAAAAGTCCTGTTTTTCTTCTTTCCAACACCCAATTTGCATTCTAAATCTGTTCTACTAGTCATGGCTTATAGTGTTCCTTTTTTCATCTTCACTCCTGCTTTTGTAATTATCATTCCGTGGTGACATTATAGTAATTTGACGCTTTGTGGTTTATTCCCTTCTTAGTTTGTCTTTTTCATTTTTGTCAGGTTTATCCCCACCGTTTTGCATGACACGTCTGAGTGTCTAAGGGGACAGGATGACAGGGTGTAAAAGTTTCTACCATGAACAAGAGAAAATTAAACAGGACGACGAATGATGAAATACTTCTACGATTAACCTATGAACCAGGGGAGAGATACTTCGTCATATACCCAAATGTCAGACAATGCTGTGATGATATACATCACTTGACCGCATCAACATGGGTAGTGGTAGTGCAATGGGAGTGGAATTTGATTTCATTCCCAATTTACCATTGATGGACCCTTAAATACTAATTGCTCAATTATATTCATTCATTCATTCATTCATTCATTCATTCATTCATTCATTCATTCATTCGTTCGTTCGTCTTCTAACCTGCTTATTCCCCAAGTCACTGGGGTCTGCTGGTCAAGATGCAGGAGTACACTTTGAACAGGTGTCACCAGTCCATTGCATGGCTGCTCAGGTATATAAAAGAGATAACTATTGCTCTGGATGGTGACATATGTCAAATACTGTAAATGTAAACATGGCTGATGTTATATGTATAAAAAGATCATACTATCCACAAACATTATACAATTGTTATGAAATTATGAAACTTATGTCCGTTAAAAAAATGTTTCATAATAAGTACATATTTCACTCAAATGAAATAATACTACTCAAGTAGTATGCAATTTCGACTTGAAAGTACAGTAGAAAATTGTAGCCTGAAAGCCACGCTTTCTTAATACCAGGTCATGCAACTGTTGTGACAAGTTTTGTAAAGACAAACTACATAAGCTATTTGATACTATAAAAACCACACCCATTGAAATCCTACCATATTCAGACCTGTTCAAAAGTAATAATCTAACCATGACCTCATACTTCAGATCCTTTGACTCCTTTAGACAACTGCAAAGTGGAAATCCTCGCATAGCACCACATTCCCTCAGATCCAAAAGTACTGCTCAACTTTCTCTGTTCTGGCATCAAAATGGTTGAATGAACTTTACATCAATGTCAAAACAACAAAGTTATTGGCTGCTGTGGTGGCATCGTATCAGTATTGAACTGATCAATTATGTAACTTTAAGCACTCTTTGTATGTCGTTCTGGAGGAAAGCGTCTGCTAAATACTGTAAATGTAAATGAAAGTGGAAGGTAGTCTAGTATTTAAGATGCCGTTAAGGGCCTTTCTCAGGTGCCCAGCTGAGTAGTGCTGGGAATTAATCCACTGAGCTCCATCTTTCCTACTGATCGGTTTGTTTATTGTTAAAATTTGAGACATAACGCAAACCGCAAGCTTTGATTACCTCTGTACTTCCAAGAGCGATACAGTGTGAAGGAACGGTAGAAAAGAAAAGAAGAACAGCAGCGGCTTCTCTTCACGTTTGATTTCAACTTGTCTTTTCAAACCTTGGTCTCTCTTTGACGTCTCAAAAGGCTGCTGAGATGTCGATCTTTCTTCTGTTAAAAAGCAGACACTCGTTAAAAAAAAGCGTAAATCTAGGCCATAGCTATAGATACGTGTCGGTTTATTATTCAAGGATGGAGATTAGCATAAAAAGATGAGATGAAGTTCATGGCTTATTTTAAAGATTAAAAACATGGAACAGCATACAGGATGTTAAAAAAAGGCTTATGGTGTTTGCATTAATCACTAAACACCAGAGATGGACTTTTTCTTGTCGTTTCATGATGCAGAATTACAATAAGAATGTCCGTCCTGTCAAGTCTTGGCCAGAATGAACAGCAAGTATGTGTGTTGAATAAACACAAAGCTGAAAGTTTGCCGTTCTATCTCTGACTCCTAGTGGGAGATAAAACAAGTCTGTGTTAAACCGCGCCAGCAATTTATTTCCTGCTAGAAAAACGTCTAGTACATCTAGAGCATTTTCAAAGTTTCATGCCAGGAAGAGCAAACAAAACTAATGCTGAAGGCATATATGATTGATCGATCTGGAATGTCATTTACATCCCCCAATATATGTAAGGGAAAAAAGAAGACTGTGGGGTGAGTTTATATCTAATCTCCTCTAGTTCACATACATTGTTAGCAAAAAATGCAGCCTTCCCATCATCATAATCATCATCATCATCTTCACCATCATCGTTATTTACTCTGTATTAATGTTCGACATAATAAGGAGTGAAATGGGTTATCAGATAATTCGGTACTCGGACCTCACATGGCGCTTTAAAACGATCACTGATATTAACAAAGATAGAATGCAATTAAAGGTCAGAGTATCCCAAACTAAACAAGCTACAATGGCAAATATTAGCTTGCTATACAATGCTAATGCTCTGGGATTGGAAAGAAAGTAAGATGGATAAAAGGGCAAATAAAAAGGGGGGAAGCCAAAAAAAAATAAAGGGAAAGAAAGGTGGAAAATGTAAAGAAAAAAAAAAGGTACAACTTAAAAAATGATAATAAAAATGAGAGGAAAAAAAAGTGGTGAAAAAAATTCAAAAGAAAGAATCAGAAAGAAAGAATAAGAAAAATTCAAAACAAAGAATTAACATTAGATATGCTACATGGCTAATAGGTGCTCAGAGAAGAAAAGAAAAAAAAATGAAAAACTGGACAAGTTACAAAGCTAATATAAGCTTATTAACTCGATTAGAAAACAAGCAGGTCTAGTGTTCCGCGAAGGAAATAAAGAAACTGATAACAAAGGAATAACAAATTGATGAAGGGAAATTAGGAAGAAATGAAAAATAATATTTAGAATCCAAAAAGCTACATGGCTATAATTTGACTAATTGTGTTAGCTAAAAGAAAAAAAAAACTGCTGGTGTTTGTATGTGTGTGTGTGTGTGTGTTTATTTGTTTTCCCTATTATCAATGACTTGTTTGTTCACAAGTTTCTGGAAATTTGTTCTAGATAATTTGTGATCAAGTATTTTTCGACCGACACAGGAAAATGGCAGTGTGAACCAGATCTTCTATTCAAACTGAAGTTCAGTCATGCTGGAATATGGTTGGTAAGCGATCACGGAAACTGACAGGATGTCCAGAGCGTAACGTAAAAGTCATTAAGACAGAGTGTTGAGTAATGTGAAACAAAAGGATGTGTCTTACAGTAAAAGGAATTTTATTTTTAAGTTATTCTTACTTTCGAGCCGGCACAGTGGTCAAGTGGTTAGTGAACAAATAACTGAGTGAGTGAGAATCGCAGAGTTACAGTGGTTTTATTTTCATCTGTAAGTTTACACCCCTGACTGACCCTGGCTCTCCAGAAAATGTGAAGAACTTAATCCTGGAAACACTTTAAGAAAAACACTGTCTAGCGTAGAGTAATCAACATGGCATCTTGTGTGTCTTTGCTCTGGCTTATTAACTGATAATATTGGATTCATACTTCTGCTGTATTTGCTCGGGCACGCTCTGGGAGCCTCCAGGCTTCTCCTGACAGCTGCTAGACAGCTGCTGTATCTAATGCCCTCACACAGACTGAGCCTTCAGGGAGAATCATGTCTACGTCTCCTGTACCATGGGCTCTGAGCCTGGCATCTAGCTCTGTAATGAAGTATCACTGGCACTCTGATAGCACTTTTCCACTGAGGATGGTGCTGGAACCTGAACTATGTTTATGTTTGTCTTTACGGTATTTAGCTGATGCTTTTAACAGCTTACATAGCTGATAAATTGGGGGTTCTAGGCTTTGCTCATGGACCCAGCAGTGGTGGCCTTCAGTTTTGCAGTTTACCTTACCTAACTACTGAGCTACCACTTTCTGTGTTTGCACTGGCTGGGATTAGAAACCGCTACATCAACAACATGTGACCGGGATCTCTTCAAATCGGTTTGTTCATGGTTGCCATTCCTTTATTGTCTCTGTGCTACTTTGTAGTTTGATGGTAAAGAGTATGTTGGCCTCTTTTGTCTACCGCTAAATCAACAGATTTAATTCTTATTTGCGACTTATCTTTTCTTCTTACTGAAACATCTCCCCTCTAACTCTAGTCTTTGGTAGAAGTTCTGACCCAAAGCAAGGTTTTGTGGCCAGATCAGAGCCAGGATCTGGGGCCAAGGATTATTAACAGCGGAAAGGCCCGTTTTTGATTGAGTTCTGGCACAGGCCCCCAGTGAGGGAAAGGTATGAAAGCAGGCGCTCAGCCATTGATCTCTCTAGCCTCCCTAGTGTACTGAACTGGTGGTGTAAAGGCTCACATGAACAACATTCTGGCAGGATTTGTTTCCTGAAGCAGCCGTGTTGTCAAGCCTACAGTTCCAGGTTTCTGTTAGGGGACACACACACGTACCCACACACAGCTGGATATTATTAACATCTGCCAGTGGTACCTAACCTCACCTGTGTGCCAGAAGACAAAAGCAAGCCCCTTATGGTTCCAGGTAAACAGATATTACTTTGTACGGTGCAGGATTTTGAAAATTGTTCATCCCTCAACACTCCAGAGACTTTCTTTGCCTTTTTCAACCCAAATTCTTGCAAAACACTTCTTTTTATACAGTTTAACCAGTTGCTAGCGTTTCATTCCTTAGAGGGTTTTCGGTGTCGCTGTGTTAATGTGTGGTGGCCTAGGGAAAGCCTTCACACACTCAAAGACTTCATGCATAAAAATTGGAATCTGTTATTTTTTCCCTTCTTTTTTTTGGCACATGGATAAGGATCTTAAGCTCAGGTTCTACTATTACAAATTGCATTTAATATTCTAAACTCACAGAATAAATATTTTAAATGGTTGAATGTATATCCAGGAACATACCCCACCATCTTTTTTCTGTAAATGATGTTTAATTCAATAAATATTTGCTTTTTATGTCCTGAAAATAGTCCAGAGTGAATAGGTTTGTCTTCAGATGTCTGTTGAAGACAGCCAGTGACTCTGCTGTTCTGATGGGAATTTCATTCCACCATTTTGGTGCCAGAACAGAGAAAAGTTTTGGGGCAGACCTAGGAGGTGGAACAAGACGTGCATTTTTTCTGGTGGATCTGAGGGAACGAGGCGCTGTGCGCTGAGTAATTAGTGTTTGGAGGTAGGGTGGTGCAGTGGTGTTCTTGGCTTTGTAGGCAAGTATCAGTGTTTTGAACCTGATGTGTTCAGCTACTAGAAGCCAGTGGAGGGTGCGCAGCAATGGTGTGCAGTAGGCAGATCGCGCTCGATTCCCGGACCGAGGGTCTTTCTGTGTGGAATTTGCATGTCCTCTTGTCTCTGCTTGCGTTGGTTAATTTTGATTTAAAACAGTCCGAAACATTTACATTAGGTTGATTGGAGATTTGGTAAATATGTGTGAGTGGTTGCATGTGTGACCCTCCAGGGTTTACCCCGTCTCTCACCCTATGTGTATTGCGATAGGCTCAAGCAGACCCCCTGCTGTTTAGCAGATGAATAAATGAGTAAGCTAGGGGAGGAAAAGCAAAATATGGAAAAAGGTATAGAAGAGAAATAGAAGAAAGGTGAAAAGAAATAAATAGATTTAGAAAGAGGGAAAAATGGTTAGAAAAAGAATAACAATTTTTTTTTAAATAAACTAAACAAGATAAAAGACAAATAATAAAAAGAAATGGTGGATATCATACAATAGATTCTAATATATATCCAATTTGGATAAAAGTTGGAGTTCAGCGTTCCTAAAAAATCTAAAGTATTTAATTCAAATCTAAAATAATTAGTTTACCCAAATTAGTCACCTTTGTAATCAGTAACTTTGAATCACTTTTGATAGGTCATGTTACCAACAACTTATCATAGCCTGCCAGTTGCATTGATGCGGGGGGGGGGGGGGGGGGAAAATCATGCTAGTTAACAACAAGCTAAAAGTCATTCTTTATTATCCTATTATCTCAAACCAGAAAAAGCATTTCAATGACAATGATAAAAATGACAACCCAGACGATTCTATTTAAAGATTTTCCTTCCACATTTCACCAGCTGGTCTCTCATCACTTAAATCAGTCAGAGTCATGAGATCAGACATAGTGTAGCTGTTTAATCAGAGAGTTTATAGCAGAGAGTTTTTAGACCTCCAGGCTTGGTTGGTCACAAAGAATTAATATTGATAAATATCAAAAGGTTTAAGGGGTAAAGGTACACAAGGCCATAGTCCAGGGGTGGGGAACCTTTTTAACTTAGAGAGCCATATATTTGGAAATTTATTTCAGTGAGAGCCATATAATATATTTTTAGACTGATTCAAAATGGGGCGTTTTCCTGTTTACCCAGCATCGACCAACGTAGGGTATTATCATCCAATTAAAATAATGGACATGTAGTGAATTAACGGAGCCATAGGTTCCTGACACCTGCCATAGTCCGTTCACATGACTTGTTTGAGGTTTTTTAGCATCAAACCGTTCTATTTCATTCCGAATCAGGTAGTTCCTGATTAAGCCGCAGAGTCTTGGATCGTTTCACATACGGCTTCTTTTGTAATGCAGCACTAAAAATGGCCACACATAATGACTGCATTAATATGAAACTAATGAGGTTTACTAATCCAACATCGGTTTGACGGCTGCAATATCACCTCCGGCCATTTTCCTCTTTATTGTTGGCAGTGTTAAATCACAGTAAAGGATCTGGCTACGTACCTCCAGTTCCTGGCAGGAAAGTCTTAAATTTTTCTGAATATTCAATTAGATTAGTGTTTCCAGAGAAAAGCAACGGATAAACGAACAAACGGAACAAACGCCTCGAGTTGTTTTTACGATGAATAAGAAAAGCCAGGACTCGTATTGAAAATCCTGATCTTCTTCTACAACACACCAGGTGGTGGAGTTATAGTTGGAGATTAAAGTTTGAACAAGGAATATTCTACGGTTTCGGGGCATGTTTGGATGTGAGACAGACGAAGGCTCACTTTAGATGTTGTACAGCGAGACGACATTCTGACAGCATGCGCTGACATTTTTGGCCTATGAGGCGTCAGGTTGAGGAGAAAAGTCTGTTGATTAAAAACTAATCTAGGAGTTCAAGAGAGGTTGCAGGAGGATGCTGTTCATCTCAGCTGGATAGACAGGAATGCAGCGGGTCAGGAGGTATGAGCTCATGTGAGGAGCTGAACAAAATAAGATAAAGACGATGTTGGAGTTATTAGAATAGCTGGAAATGACAGGGGGTCTCGGTTCTTTTACGATTCTTCAAGAATAACACTGGCAGAAAGAAGTATCGAAAGTCACTAGAGACTGGAATTTGAAGGTTTTCCTTAACAATTAAGTTCTTGAAATTGAGTATGGTCTACAAAAAACATCTTGAGATGTACTTAGCCTTCTGTCTGGCACCTTGACTGCTCATGAACTGAGCTACTGACCACCAAGCACCTCCTGCACTCAGGAAAAGAGCTAATCACACCACTTAACCGCACGTCTGGTGTCTGGCTAGTTTGTTGCTTAGCGACAAGACAACTTAACCAGTGTTTTATTTTGCTGAACAAATGAACATGTATACACACACACACACACACACACACACACACACACACACACACACACACACACACACACACACACACACA
>JAOTRA010002282.1:0-10148 GCA_026260255.1 Pseudolaguvia tuberculata | reverse complement strand
GCTTATAATGCCGGTGAATCAGCGCTAAACGAGACTCAGCTGCGCGCGCGCTCACACACACGAGCGCGCTCAAGCGCTGGAGACGCTCAACTGAGAGGAGGACGTGACATATAGTAGTACAGTAGTACAATAGTATAATAGTACAGTAATACAGTAGTATAGTAGTACAGTAGTACAATTGTACAGTAGTATAGTAGTACAATAGTACAATAGTATAATAGTACAGTAGTACAATAGTTTAATAGTACAGTAGTACAATAGTATAGTAGTACAGTGATACAATAGTATAGTAGTACAGTGGTACAATAGTATAGTAGTACAATAGTATAGTAGTTCAGTAGTACAATAGTATAGTAGTACAGTAGTGCAATAGTATAATAGTACAGTAGTTTAATAGTACAGTAGTATAGTAGTACAATAGTATAATAGCACAGTGGTACAATAGTATAATAGTACAGTGGTATAGTAGTACAATAGTATTGTAGTACAGTAATACAATAATATAGTGCTACAGTAGTACAATAGTATTGTAGTACAGTAGTAAATTGCAATTGTGTAACATCGTCAAAGGTAAATATTCATGCTGAATGCTTGGGTGGGTTTCCTCCGGGTACTCCGGTTTCCTTCCATAGTCCAAAAACATGCAGATTAGGTTGATTGGTGATTCTAAAATTGTCGATTGCTTCTCGCTCTATGTTTACTGAGATAGGCACAAGCAAACCCCTTTGACGCTGAACTAGGGAATAAGTGGGTAAGAAGATGAATGAATAAACTTTAACCAGTCAGATTTTTAACTGCCTCCCAACATCTGCAAGCTGCCATAAGATGACATAAGCATTTGATTTGCAGTACACTTCAATTAGAATTTTTACACCCACAATGGCTGACTGAGAACGTTAGCAGAAAGGTGAGTTGAGGAGAGTTGGGTTACCCTGAAGATAACTAGCTTGTCTCAGTGTGGGAAAGAGTTTATCCATCACTTCAGGGTCAGGGGAGGCAGGGGAGGCACATCCTCACCTATCATCATGGAAATATAAAATTAAAAATAAATTAAATTATTATTATTTATTCAGTGTTAAAATTCTTTTTTATTTAGCTTCACAATTTTTGTAATTGTGTAATTTTGTACTAAGAAGACTAAAAAGAGACAGGGTCCTCATGCAGTGAGACCGTTTTTTGGTCCATCTGCATGTGGCTATTAAAATGTTCCAGCACTTTTACTATATGAATGAAATTGAATGAGTTCAGCTGGTTTATATAATGCACAGTGTTTATTTTCAACAACTGTATGTGTGTAACGTATTCCTGTGCTGAGTGGTCATAAAACTACTGCAAAGTGATGCATGCAGTTCTCCTGCCTCATGGCAGGGGGCGATAGTGATCCCAGGAATTTACAGAGAGACTTTTAAAGCCGAAGAAAGATAAGGAGTTTTATACACAAGTTATCAATGCTTTTATTGAAAAGGAGTGGTGCATGGACTTCATTTACAAGTAAAGGTAAAACAATAAAAAAGCTCTTTTTTTCTAGGCTACAGTTTGTATATGTAAAGTTGTTGATATGAAATTTAAAACAAAGCACATTAAATGTTACCAATCAAATGTTGAATAAGCTCATCTGTAGGGTTCCTATATTTATATGACCGAATAAGCTCCTCTGTTGAATAAGCTTCTCTGTAGGGTACATATATATATAGTATATGTGGTAATATTGAGTTGAACAGGCAGAAAAGGGCTGAGCTCGATGGGACGGAGAAAGGAATAGAGCGCAACGGAAATGGAGAGAGCAACAGGAACTGAGACAGGAACAAAGAGAGAGGCAGCAACAGGGGCAGACAGGAATAGAGACAGACAAGAGCTGAGACAAAAGGAACTGTGATAGGACCAGGAATAGGCTGAAGCAACGGCAGAAACAGAAAAACTTTACAGAGAAAAGAACAGGACAAATCTAAATAAAACACTATTTTAAAACAATAAAACTAATCTAAACATACAGAACTACTCGAGACGAGAGTGAACTAAACATGCACAAGATAAAACTAACCGAGAACTTTAAACATGACCAAATCAACAAATAACAAGACCTAACGAATCAGAACTAAATAGGATCACAGTATTAACAACACAAACCTAACAAACTTCCCAAGCAAACTGCAGCCACAAAAAAAATCTTAACAAAAAAACCATTCAACAAGTAAAATGCATAATGACAGAAACTAAGGAGGACAGTAACAGAGGCAAGACTGGAGGTCCGGGTCCATGCACAATCCATAGCCTGCAGGGCACCGGAGGATACGAGGAACTATCAGCGTTCCTAGGCGTGGCATGGAGAGGCAGTCCAACGATTTTACTGGTGTGGTGAGGCAGTTCAGTGGCTCCTCTGACATGGTTAGTCAGTCCAGTACCTTCTCAGTACCTAGCTTCTTCGACTTGTTCCACCCCCTACGACTCAAGGCCGATCTGCCTCAAGACTCTTCTCTGTTTTGGAACCTAGATGGTGGAATGAACTCCCATCAATTTCAGAACAGCAGAGTCACTGGCTGTCTTCAAGAGACGTCTGAAGACAAACCTTTTCTCGAAATACCTTTAAACGATTGCCCTTTGCACAAATGCACTTTATATTGAAAAAAACCCCTCTTCAACTGTTTATAGTTGTTACACTGTTTATGATTGTATCTGTATCAGTTGTGAAATGTTCTAGGTTATAACTTTAAGCACTGATTGTACATCGCTCTGGACAAGAGCGTCTGCTAAATGCCTAACTGTAACTGTAAGGCAGTCCAGCGCCTCCACTACAGAGTTGAGGCAGACAGAAGTCTCCTCTGGCATGACAGGAATAACAGAAATCAGAAACACCAGAAACACTGTACAATATTCAGGTACAACAGCATTCTTTTCAGGTACAACAGCAGTATTCTCAGGTAAATCAGGAACAACAGAAAACTGCTCAGGCAGAACAGTAACCATAGGAAATTCCTCAGGCAAAATACTAACAATTAGAGACTCCTCAGGGAAATAAGAAACGGTAGAGCCTCTCAGGCAAATTAGAAACAACAGGAGGCTCCTCATTCAATACATGGCGGTCCGGAGGCTACGCTGATGAGACAAGGCAGTTCGGAGGCTCTGCTGATGAGACAAGGCAGTCCAGAGACAAGAACGGCTGGAGGCTTTGGTAGTCCTGCTACATGTGACCTCAGCCATGGTCTCCTGGCTAAGCTGCCTGGTTCCCTCCAGCGTGGGTTCCTTATAGCATGCTCTGACATATGGTGACTATCAAAAGCCTCAAGCATTTTAGCAAAAAAGTAGTCTATGTCCACACTGACTTGCGGATCCAATTCCCACATGGTCGCAGCCAAGTTTAGCGCTTTCCCCGTGAGCCACAAAACGACTAACCCACTTTTTCTGCTTTGAACGAGCAAGGGAAGGCCTTGAAGCGGGCGCGACACTGCTGGATAAACACAGTATTCCAGACTGCTGTCGCATTTCTCTGGATATGCTGGAAAAACTTTAAACACTGGCACAGACGGACAAAGAACATGCGTCACAACTTGCAACATCACTGGACAACCAAAAGAAATTGTGTTTAAGCGGCTTTACCGTGGTTACTACCTGCGTGTGTCTTGCTGGATCCATGTTTGGCGGATTATTCTGTTAAGGAATGCAGACGAGAGGATCCGAGATGAGAGAACATGCTTTATTTAAGGTGGAACACTAGAGTTGCACAGAGATTAATTAGAGAAAAAGAAGATGAATGAATTAAATAATTAATGAATAAATTATGTTCATACCTAATTCCTGAAAGCAGAAATGTAAATGTTAAAAGCAGTGACGTGCAGTCAGAGTCGGTCAGTCATTCTCTAGTGGTCTAAACACAATCAAAAGCTGACTTACAATTACAACCTTCTGTTTGTGGATTTTAGATTATTTCCAATCAGATTTCAGTTTCTGTGTGCGGCCATGTTAATGGACACATGTTAATAGTGTATAATAAGTAATATAATAACCACCTACTGTAAATGAGTCTGGATCCTCATATGGGTGGTTGGAAGTAATATAATAACAACAAAGATTGTCTCAAACTGCTTTTTCTCAAACTTCACAAGATGATATTAGGAAGGGATCAAGTGACATGATATTAGGATGAAATAAAGACTCCTCATCTGGCGGTTGTTATCTCATGACCAGCAAGTCTAACAGTCTATCATTAAATTATTTTTGTTATGTTATAAATTACAGCTTGCATTAACAAATAAGTCAAGTACAAAGCATTAGTAGTGGGATGAGGCTCATTAACTCTAGCAAAAGCCATTTTATCTCATTTAAAATTTAATCCAGTAAACAGGAACAGGAAAAATCAAGGTCTTAATAAACATTTTATACACACTCATTGCTGACAGAAATTCTTCTGAAAGCAGAGAAAGCCGGCCTTGAAATGATCAAGGGAATTGTTCAGGAGCACAACAGAATTATACCCCATAAAATGAACCACACTGCACTTTAGTGTGATTGTCAATCTACTGTGGTTAATGGCACACATTAATTTCCACACAGCAGGAAGACCAACTCTTCATCCTCATCCTAATCCACAACCACAGGTTTTAGAATCTAAGTTGTTGGCTTAGGATTATTGGTGTTTTTACTATTTGGTGTTTCACCCTGATATTGAAATGTTCTATTGTGTTCTATCCTTGTTAACAGTGTTTCTCAGACATAAAGTCTCTGATATTATGTTAAAGTGTCACCCGGACAGATTTAATGCACAGATTTAATATATACACTATATGGCCAAACATTTTTGGTCACATGACCATCAGGTCCATATGTGGTTTCTCTCCAAACTGTTGCTACAAATCTGGAAGCCGACAGTTTTCTAGAATGTTTGTTGTATATTGTTCAACATAAAGATCTGATCTTACCACCACTGAACCCCTTTAGGATGAATTGGAATGGCGACTGACCCACCCCAGACCTTCTTACCTGACATTCGTGTCTCATCTCACTAATACTGTTGGAGCTGAATAAAGAGTTATCAGACATACATAACATTGGACAAGAAGGTTTTACTAGAAGACTGGAGCTTCATCCAATAGAAAAAATGGGAATCAATCTGGAAGAAGATGTTGGATGTGTTTGCGATGCTCAGGTGACCACCAACCCATGAGATACCATTAACTCATGAGCTACCACTTTGTTGATCTTGTACCCCAGAGGTCACCAACTCAATCTGAAAAAACTTCTTTCAGCTGCTCTTGCTAGCGCAACCCTTTGATTTATCCGGGCTTGGGACCGGTACTATGGCTGCACTGACTTGTGCAACCCTGGATTTTGCCTAATGTTCCTGTTTCTGGATAGTGGAAGTAAACCCACACAAGCGTGGGGAGTACATGCAAACTCTGCACAGAAAGATACCCGACCCGAGAATCGAACCAGGAACATTCTTGTTGTGAGGCGACCGTGCTATCCACTGCGCCATAGCACCTCCCGCCAAACTTGGTCAGAAGGTTCGCAGATTTTATCTTCAACCCTAACCAAGCAAACCAGAATTAGTTTATCATTTTGCTAGATGTCAGAAACACTGATCTGAGGTGAAAAGTTAAAATGAGTTTAAGGGGCCATTGAAAGCCCCACGATCCTTAGAGTTAGCTAGGAAGCCCAACCTCAAAATTGCTAGCGGCACCACTGCTAAGTATACTAGAAATGTACAATAACTTAAGTAAACCCTCTAGGACCAAGTGTGGTGACCAGTGCTGTACACCGTTAGCCTGCTACCAAATTAGATTTAAGGATTGATGTTACAATCCCGTTGGTGATACTTCCTAGTCAGATGGTTACATCTGAAAGGAACCCAAGAACAAGCACATATTCTTTTTAAACATTAGCTCGGTGTATCGCACACTTTAGTACGGCACAATTTATTTATAAACTCTGATAAATTACCTTGTCTGTATTTTTGTTTGGATTGGCAGTGAGTCACTGAGAAGGACACGGGGTCGCAATGTAAAATGAACGCAGGACAAAACACTTATTTTAAAACCCATTACGCCAATAAAAGTATGAAATAAATTCAGGCATGAAATATATTCAGGGGTTTGACTTGAAGTCAGTCAGGCAAAAGAATCAAGTCCCAGCATCACTAAGCTACCATTATTAGGCCCACAAGCAAGACCCTTAGCCCTCTCTCTACCCCAGCGGCACTGAAACATGACTGAGCATGCACGCCGACTTCCTAAGAAATTCATTCTGCCATATATAAGTGTAATTTCTCAGGAGCATCTATTAAATAATGGGATGAAAAGCAGGCAGAAATAAAGGACAAGTTATTCGGACGTCGTTGAGGCTTGAACAGGTGTCAGACTTATGTAAAGAAGTTATGTAAATATAGCTGCAGGCAGAGAAGCAGGGGTCAAGCACCAGTAAGGATGAGTCACGGAGTTGCTGTGGTGCATTACTGATAGAGCGACATGTATGGAAAACAATAGCACACAAAATAATCATTTAGCTTACAAAAAAGGTTTGATGGTGTTTAAACGACAGAACAGCACAATATTTTCCACAATATTAACTCTGTATTAGTAACATTGAGGAGTCTGTGTGGTTGAGGGGTACAACCTCATATTCTTTCATTGCTAGCAGCTCCTCCTGCAGACACCCCACACTTCCACTTTATTCGCTCAATCATTCATCTTCTAATCCACTTGTTCTCTAACTCTGGGACAGCGCCTGTACAGGTCTCTAATCCATCAAACATAGACCACACACACACACACACACACACACACACACACCACGCACACACACACACAAACACACACACACACACACACACACACACACACACACACACAAACGATCACACTTACTCCTACGGGAAATTTAGAATTACAGTTTTTGGACAGTGGGAGGAAACCGAAGTACGCGGAGAAAAACCACACAAGTGTGGAAAGAACCTACAAGCTCTGCACAGGAATTTAACGCAGGACCTTCTTGCAGTGAGGCAACCATGCTAAACACTACGCCACACCAATTAATCAATTATAGACTATATTGACTACCACCAATATTGTACATTCTCTAGCTGTAGTTTTCTTTGTTCTGGATTAACTGGTTTATATTTGCAGCTATACTCAATGCAATGGAAAACCACACATACATTCTCCCACACTGTCTTTCACATGTGCCTTTTTTTAGGTTTCAGCTGTTAAAGTGGATTTTTCTTTTTTACCATTTTAAAGAGTAAATCATTTCTTTTCCAACATATTTTACTTATAATTATAGAATTTTCGAGGAATTGTGTAGGATGTCTAACATGTATCCTGACAATTATCTGTCCCTTCTGTGTTTTTTATTAACTATTTATTAATTATTTCCCAAAATCGTTACAAAAAATGATTTAAGTTCATCACATAATGATTTAGGCACTCGGATTACCAGAGATCTCAGTAGATCAGCAATAGATAATCAGTCTTGCAGCATTGTTGCAGGAGCTCATATGAGCATGTGTAATTGTTCATGCAGTTTATGAGGTTGGCAGATCATGCAGGTTCTCTCACTAATGCCCTAACAGCATGAAACGGATGCTTGCTTACCCAAACCCCTGAGCAGATGTGCATCAGTGATTCTTGCAAGGGCTTCAGGTGTCAGAGCGTTCCTCTTTAGCTGGAATATTCAGCAGCCTCCCAGGGAGAAAAATTCTTCTGAGGTTCTTCTTTATGTTCTTCTTTCTTTCACAGTTTGTTAATGGTTTAAGAGTCGAAGCGTGCTGTAGTTCTATGCATGACAAATTTTCCCTTCTTCTTCTTTGTTTCTCACAGCTGGATCCCACTGGATATCAGGCAGATTGTGCACTCTTCCTCACTGAACCTAGAAGCTGCTGGGGAATGGGAGCATTTGCACCGGTCGAAAAAGTGTGTGTGTTTGTGTTGTGTATTTGTGGAAGACAAAGACTGCTGTGTTTCAACACGAGACATATTTCTGCCTGTCAGTCTACAACGGACGCTGCTGCTCTGCTCTGCTCTTCTCCTCTCCACTGCTGCTGCATGTCTTCTAAACTCCCTCTCCAGCCTAATAGCTATGTTAGGGATTGTCTAAAAAGTGTTTCCTGCAGAAAAAAACACACAGCAAGAACATTTTTCCAGTGACATCCGAACACGAGTGGAATGGCAACATCTCTGGGATCAGTTTTTTATTGTTTTCCTGCCACTCGATTTGACTAATCAGATCATTAACAGCTGGAAACGATTGTGATAACATGAGGGATCACTTACAATGTCCAGGACAGATGTTAATTTACTCTAGAGGTCAAAATTGGGGTTATTTGTGGGACAATGAGAATATCATGATTAAATGTTCAAAATGGTCAACGTTACAAATGAAAGGGGAAAAAAATAAGCACCTTTTAGTCAGGCTGAAATTCCCAGGGATCGTAAGAATTTTGCATCAGTGTGTTTATACTATATACTGTACCTAATGCATTGGTGTATCTTAACATCACAATGCATACATTTACATTGTTTGTCAGACCCCCAAAGTGACTACCATAAGTTGTAGTACCTGTGCTACCACTTTCCCTAATTATGTGTGAATTTTGTATGTAGAGATATTTTTGCACTTGATATGGACACGGTAGGTATGTGTACAATATACTAACAGTAGGTTACACCAATAGATATTTCCAGATATGACTTTGTTGGGTATTTGAGCAAGAACCTTACTTCCACGCCTCATGTCTGGAACCTGGAATCTAAACAGTAAGGCATTCGTTTTACTATTATATTATATTTTATTATATAAAATTGTTGGACCAACAACGGGAAGATTATGCTGTTCCTCCCAGGAACATTAAGCTGCCACTGCTGGACCCCTGAGCAAGCCTTTGTTTAATTGTATGAAAGAGATAAGTGGTAGTCACTCGGGATATGTGTCAGACAAATAGTGTAAATGTGATGTAAAGGTCCACCCATGGATTAGGTATATAGCATAAACACAATGCTACAAAGTCCCTACGACCTCTGGGGAATTTAGCCTCAGTAAAAAATGCTTAATTTTCTTTTTTTTAACTTTTTTCCCCTTTATTTTTTAATATCTATTATTTTCATTTAGTCACCAAGTGAGTTACGAAGTCTATCAGTAAACACTGTTCTGGACAAGGGCATGTATTGCAGCAAGATAGAGAGATAGAAAGAGAGAGAGAGAGACAGAGAGAGAGAGAGAGAGAGAGAGAGAGAGAGAGGAACGCTGTGAAAAATGTAAAGCCACAAAATTACACATTATCCACCCGCAGGTTATTAAAATTCAGTTACAGAAGAGGCTTCTGTGGGCGGCGAGTAACATCTGTGAGTCTTTCTAACGTCACCTAAAATTCATGAGCATGTTCGAAAAGCCCAGGATGACGAATTATTGGAGTGCCATTGATGTGTGTGTGATGCGACAAACTTGTGGGTGGAAATGTCTTCAAAACTTCCACTCACATGACCTACTCATGTTAACCTGGTCTTAGAGGTAAATGAATATTCACTACAAGTCAAATCAATTTGCAATTCCTCTATATAGAGTGGATTATTTGCGTATATGAGTACGAACGAAAGGTTCCTTTGCTTTGAGTTCCCAGAAAAGCTGCTATAATCAAACGTAGTAGAAAGTTCTTAAAGCCGCTTGTTAACGATCCTTGTAGTTAAACTGCACATGTTTAACGTCAATGGATATGGCAGGGGAAATACCATGATTAAGAAGGTTCTCCCAGTGTGTGAGGCTCAATCATTGCCCTCCGGTTGTACTGACTACTGCGAATTCCACTGCATAATTTCCAATAGTGGGCGGCTGCATTCACACTCTCCCCGAAATGGGGCAATGGTACCTCAATTGTTGATGGTAAGTTGTTGGAATATCAAGAAGACCTGGGTTCAAGCACCACCACAGCCAAGTCGGCTACCTTTGGGTCCCTAAGCAAAACCATTATTCAAATACTTTAGGCTGTTTTAAAAGAACATCAGCATCCACAATAATAAGACATTGAATAATGTAAACATAGAATTAAAGCATTTTAAGTGAAATAAGATTTTCAGACTCTTCTTCTTCTTCTTCTCCTTTCGGCTGCTCTCGTTAGGGGTCGCCACAGCGGATCATTCTTCTCCACCCTACCCTGTCCGCTACAT
>JAOTRA010002190.1:0-10153 GCA_026260255.1 Pseudolaguvia tuberculata | reverse complement strand
GTGTGTGTGTGTGTGTGTGTGCGTGTGTAAAAAAAAAAAAAAAAAAAAAAGCTAGAATGGTGCATATTGTATAAATATTAATATAAATGTAGAGAAAACATTTTCTAACTAAACACATTTTGATATCAGGAATCCAGACCAAGGAAAACTGTTATGGAAGCTGACCGACATCTCTGAGCAGTCGGTAAATGAAGGTATGGAGTTATGGGTTGAGTATAAACAGTGTCTATTATTTTCTGGTTAAAATCCTTATTAAGTCAAACACTTTCAGTTTGTTTTAAATATTTCTCATATCAAAATAACTTCTAAAGATATACGTGTGTGCATGTTACAGGTTCTGGCTCTCTGAGAGCAAAGTTTGAGCTTTCGGGTGGTCCCTCAATTCCAGCCACACTGGCGGTTCAATTCTTTAATGAGGGTAGTACGCTCTCTGGAGTGGAAATGGAGCTGATGGGATCTGGCTATCGTCTCTCTCTCAATAAAAAAAGATTAGTTTCGGGTAAGTTTATAAAACTATAAAATGACTTAAAATTGGTTATGGCTTCGGGTTTAGTTTTTGTTCTTTCTCCTGTACAATGACCTGTAATTAACACACAGTAAGTTTCACTGAATGACTGGTTGTGTTTTGTGTCTTTGGTATGTTACAGGACGATACATGGCCGACTGCTGAAATTCCACATCTTCATTATGACTTTATTTCCATCCCCTTCCTTCATGTTGGTGGTTATTGGAAGGTTTAACTAAAGCAATGATGCACTGATGGATTTAAATATTTTCATAATTTTAAACTATAATTCCATCAGTCCATTTTGGCAAAGAAAAAACTTTAACATTTTATTACTGTAGCACTGATTCTTTGAAACAATGAAAACACTGTTGCAACAAAAAAAACAAAGAACCTCTAAAATCTTAAAAAAAAAATAATAATAATAAAAAAAATCAGCGATATTTTTCATCTATTACTGAATTTTAATCGTTTCATGTTAAGATTTTAATATGATATCATGACCGAAATATGCAGTGTAAAAAAAATGAAAAGAAAATATATCTCCACTAACAAACGTACAGGTCTGTTATATAGACGTTAACATTATATTTGTTTAGTCTCGAACCATGAATTTCAGAAAAGGATGAATGAGGGATAAACTTCCCCCAAAACAATGTGAGTGTTTGTCTCATCCCATTCTTTAACATTAATATTAATCTGTACATTTCCTGAAATAGTGATTATTATATCTGCCTTTAACAAACGACTTTTTAGTTATGTTTTGACACTTAATGTTCTCACAGTGCAACAAAAAGAACCAGCCATGAAATAAACTTTGTTTGTACCTGTAATGTGGAGAATTTTGATATATTTCATCATTTTCCCCAAAAATCACTTGAAGCTGCCTGAAGATCTCCTGTCTCTCATTACAAACTACTTCTTTTTACCAGAGGTTTTTTGTTTATTTTTTAACTAGAGGGCGAAAAAATGTAAATGACAGCTACAGAAAAAATGTAAATGACAAATGACTTTCTAAAAGTGACATTCCAAAAATCAACTTTTTCAATTTTATTATTGCAATTCCCTCACATATTGTGTCCTTTTAATATCCAGTCTTTTTACTTTTATATGTTTTAATACTTTTGTTAAAAAAGAGAATTAGTTCAGAGGTGATTATCTAAAGCAACTGGCTATTTTCTTGCTTATTTTTTATTTTGTTTATTTGTTATAGAATCATAATTACAATGAATTGGTAAGTTACTGTGAATTAAAGAACCCAAATATTCCAACATTCACAAAACCACAAGTTAAAAATAAAATTATTTCTCCATCTATTCAATTTCTAAGAAAAGTTTAACTTGATAAAATTAGTTTTGCTTTAGATTGAAATGATATATGATAATGTTGAAGCAACATTTCTATCGTTATTCTTAAAGTAAAAAAAAGTTTAAAAAAAACAACAACAAATTTTCTGATTTGTTTATCTGATTAATTCCCATCAAAAAACTGCCAAACTGATTTATGGACATTTAAATGGGCTCTAATGTTTTTGTTCATTATTAAGTTTAAATTGAGGGAATATAAATTAATAGACAATAGAATAATCTGTGTAACGTTTTAGGATTTTTCTTATCTGCAGGATGATTTTACATGTAACAAGGCAGATGAATGAATGAATTTCTACTGACTTACCAATGTTTTCTTATTATTATCAAATGAAATAGGGCATTTAGTGTGGAGGCAGTTATTAACTAGTGGACGTTTCAGGTAAAAACTAAAATTGTATCTTTTCTGTCCAGTAAAACTACAAAATAAGAGTCTGATTGTTTAAGCAAGCTGGTTCTTGCTGCCTCTACAGCCAGTGGAAAATGTGTGAAGGTATTTTTGGAGTGTAAACGTCAATGTGTTAAATGATCTGTGTAAATATTTTTTTTTCTTTACTTTACATATACTATAAATGTGTAATATATACAAATATAAAATTTATTACAGAACTCTGCATCAAGTGATTTATTGAATATATTTTTTCTTTTTATGGATATTGGAAGTTTTATTATAGTACAAAGCAGATTGTGTTTTTAGATGCAAGTTGCATATTAACAGCCCAACTGGGCGTGTGAATTATTTTGACGTTTGCAAACTTTCTTTATTTAAGATGAACTTTTGGAAAATGGGTCATTAATGAATACACCAGTATAAACGTCATAAATATAAAAGTATAAAAGTCATTAATGAATACACCAGTATAAACAGTCTCAATAATTAAGTCTCGATTAAAGACCCATTTATTTAATCAGGCATTTCAGTGTTAGTCCTTTTTAGATAAAGGAGCAGAGAGGGGACTCATAGATATTGAGTATTATGGTGATCTGATGCTGTCCTCCGGACTCTCGCCCATCACTCAGTTGTCTTCGGTGGTGGTCTGGTTGCCTTACATATCAGGGATCCCCTTTATGTCTGATCCCTCATGCACTGAACTTTATCAGTATCTTAAAACCTCCCCTTCTGTCTAGGTATAACTGCTGGCCCACCGCGTTGGATCTAGAGTGTCGTGTATCGCCTTTATCACATTCCCTCAACGACCTCGGACGACACCCTAGTCTCTCAAGGTTTATTCCTAATCTCACTCTAGTGAGTTATTCTTTGCCACTGACGCCCTCGGCTTGCTAATCAGGGACAAACTCATCATTCATCTATTTATCATTCATTCTGCAAAGCTGCTTTGAGGCAATGACTTGTAAAAAGCGCTATACAAATAAAATTGAATTAAACCACAACCAGAGATACCGGTCATCAAAGAATGGTGCCCTACTCATTTATGTAAATGAAAACAAGGCTTAGTTTTACAGTGGGCCAAAAAAGGATTTAGTCAGCCACCAATTGTACAATTCCTCCTACTTAAAAAGATGAGGTCTGTAATTTTCATCATGGGTATACCTCAACTATAAGAGACAATATAAGTGAAAAAAATCCAGAAAATCACATTGTCTAATTTTTAAAGAATTTATTTGCAAATAATGGTGGAAAATGAACATTTGGTCACCTACAAACCAGCAAGATTTCTGACTTTCACAGACATGTAACCTGTGGGAAGTGGAAGCCTAACTGTAACTGTGACCTCTTCTGTAAAAGGTTTCTCTGTTCTCCACTCATTAACGGTATTAATGGCACCTGTTTGAACCCGTTATAAGTGTAACATTCACACTCCAAACTCCACTATAGCCAAGACCAGAACTATCAAAAGACACCAAAAAGAAAATTGTAGACCTGCACCAGGTAAGCAATCTGCAATAGGTAAGCAGCTTGCTGTGAAGAAATCAACACTGAAAGCGATTATTAGAAAATTACATTCAAGACCACTGATAATCTCCCTCGATCTGAGGCTCCATGCATGACCGTGTGGTCAAAATGATCACGGTGAGCAAAGATCCCAGAACCACATGGTGGACCTAACAAAGGGGTGGCTTTCAAGAAGAAGCATTTTAAAGTCCTGGTGTGTACTAGCCATTCTCCAGATTTCAAACCCAGAGAAAATCTTTGGAGTTAGTTGAAAGTTGCCCAGTGACTGCCCCACGGTATATAATTTAAGAACAGAATGAATTCATCTTAAGGTTGCTTCCATTTGGTCAAAAACATGTTAGATTATTTGGCTCATCCCACTTAAATTATGACCAATCTAATCTTTTTGAGTGAATCTGGGATTCAGCTAATTGAGCTGGTACTCACAGTGATGATAAATTATTGCATTAAAGCTGTAAACAGGTTCCTTTGCACCCAAAAACATGTGGAATCAATCAGTTCAGATTTGTTGACAGGTGGCAACTTACATTTACAATTTGACAATTTACATCCATTCTCTTAAATGTGCCACGCAAATACAGTTTCTAACTGTAAATGTTAATTTGGGCTTTATTTAGAATTAAATATTTGACTTATACATGCTTAATAAAATGAAATTTGGAGTTCCTCAATGTTCTGTTTTAGGCCTTCTGCTTTTCTATATTTGTTGGTGAGTTTATTGGTAAGCACTGTATTAACAAATAAAGCCAGATGAAAAGAACAGCCTAAAACTGAAGACTATTAAAGGTCATTAAACACCAATCATGTAGCCAGAAATCAGCTTTCTTTGGATTTCATTGTGTGCATCAGTTAAAAACTTTAATTTGTTTTCCTATGAAAACCCCTTATTTGAGAGTGGTATAAATAATTTCACTGAAATATATAATATAACATTATAATATAACATATAACGACACTATATGTAAAACTGGTTTGAGTTTAACCCTGTGTTGTTTTGCTGTAATGTCTTACGTTAGATTCTAGTAAGACCATAAACACACTCCAGTTTCTAAATGTAAAATGTAACATACCCAAGAGATTTACATTACATTAGCCTTTATGAAAAAAATTGTATTGTATGATCCACCATGATTTATTTGATCAAAAGTTGCAAGTTATTTGCCTTTTGCTGCAAATTGAAAGGTTGACAGCAGGGGGCAGTGTTTTCTTACACAAAACCCTGCATATATGGAGAAGCCTTCCAGTTAGTGTTCAGTGTTCATACAGAGTCTCAATGTTTGAATTTAGATTCTATTACTGGTACATTGAGAGGTAAAGAATTAGATATGCAACCTGTCCTGTGTCTCTGCCTACACAATGAAAGATGAACATCTTAAATAACCTTAATTTCTTACCTTTATTTCTTCACCTTATGGTTTAGGAAGCCCTGTATCTCTGTCCTACATATTTAATAAATTTATATTATTTAGAGCATGAGGATTTGTTGGACTTTAGAGTTTGATGTTTGGATGCTGTGGTTATTTCAGACAGGGAAGCTGATGCTAAACTGCAGAGTGTGGAAAGGTGTGGTTGGGGGAAAGGATTCTGAGCTGCAACCATCAGACTTGTGCAAGGTTTCCATCATGATTAATGTTGACATGGATGATCAAATGATTGTTTAATTGTTTATCTCTACTTTGGGTTTATCAGGAATTACCAAGAATCATTCAAGCCCAAACATTAAAACTGAAATAGACTCTGAATGTGAATTAATTGTAAGAGCTAATTATCTGGTCATAACAGACAGGCAGGGAGATGTATTTTGATGGCATTTGGTAGATACCTTTATCCAAAGCGAGTTCCATTTATTTAATTTTTACTTCTGAGCTGTTGGGGCACTTAAATTGGTGGTGCTAGGAATTGAGCAACTTCTCCCAAGTCCACAAATGGTCAGCTTCTACTAATGGCCCCCTAGATGTCACAAACAGAATTACATCTCAGTCTAACAGCTCCAATAGCTCAATCATAGCAATAAAAAAAATATGTTGCTTTAACTTTACTCAAGTTTAAACCAGTCTATTTAGAGCAGGAGAATTTACTGTACTCAATCTGTTGGCCACCGTAAGACTTCATGTTATCTCAGTTGTGGTCAGTCTTTGTTCAGAATTTGTCTTGAACTGTACCATGGTGATTTTAACTGTAACTCTGTGAATTAATTAATTGTGGCTAATAAAGACTAGTTTACATAAAAAGCTTTGATACTATAATAATTTTTCTTTTGGTTTAACATCAAATTTTCTAATCAGGTTGGATTTCACTCAACAAAATTACATATTATAGGCCACTGGCTTTATGAATATATAATCTAAGCTGGTGGTCTACTCCACTTTATCTTATAGTTTTTTTAGGCCTTGTTAGTTGGATCTCTTTACGGATTTTGCGAGGTCAATGAACCTGCCAACAAACTGATCGTTCTGAGTGATCGGCCAAGTGTTAATGAGATGTCTCTGGTGCACTAGATTTAGAAGCAAGGGATTTAGTGAGTTCAATTCCAATTGTTTGTGAATTGAGGGATTATTTCATGGTATTTAAACGCATTAAAACAAAGATTTGTGGTTAAATGCTCAGCCTTCTTGTGGACACACTGGAATCTCTGCTCTCATAAGAATAATCTTCTCCAAGCAACAGATGTTTTAACTGACCAAAGAAAGGAGTAAAAAAATAGTAAAACCAAAGCAAATAGTAATCTGTTAGTCAATGCCTTATGAACAAACATCATGTCTTTACAATCATCATGGCTGTTTGCCCACTTTTAAAAAAATCTAGCAATGGTAATAAACAAGTTTACTGCCGTATAAACTGATCAAATTCATTAGAGACAATTGTGAACATATGGATGCCTAAAATACTTTGAGATTATTCTGTAACCCTTTCCAGCCTCATGGAAATCGACTACACTGGATCATATGGATCATATACTTAATGGTTTTTATTAATAAATATAGCTTTAAACTTCAAAGAAGTTGGATTTATTTTATGTGTGCAGAGAACACCAAAATGCTTCCACCGATTCAGTGTAGTTACTTCAGGACTGTAAATGTTTATTGGTTCTGTTTAATTATTAGCTAGACAATAGAATTAGTTTTCTGATCTCTGTTAAAAGCACTGCAGCCTGTTTTTATATGGAAATATTTTTAACCATATCAGCCCTATTTCCGTACATTTCTACTGATTATCATTTCTCAACTTCTCAATAGTTTTAAGAATCTCCAGCTCAGACAGTATATGTCCCCTCAGAAATCTCTCACATCATCCTCTGATAATCCAATTGCAATCAAAAGGTAATAGACCATTTTTTTATTTACTCTTAAATTATTTTGTTTGGCAGATGCACTGGTTTTATATTGTACTGTGAAACTCACTACTCTGACTTCTACACAATTAAAAACATATTAGATGTCTTTGAACGTTGGCTGTTTTATAAGTGAAAGGTGGTATGACTGAGGAAACCGAGAGGGATGTGGAGAGGCCCATGAGAGAGATAGGAAACAGATCCAGGAACCACAAGCAGAATACTTCTCAAACCACACTGACCACCCACAGTGAACCTGATCGCTAACGGGAAATACATACAAAAATACATTGTAAACGGATATTTTCTAAATATTAAAATATTTTAGACTGATTTGAAAATGAAGTTTAAAGAACAATTATCACTAGTGACAGACACAATAGATTTTTCCATTAAATCATGTTTCTTATAATATTATATGGATATTTTATACATACACTGTAAGTTCACATTATAGGAATTATGTGACTAATGCAAGATATTTTATTAAAATCAATAAAAGAATTAAAGACTTATGATTTAGCTATAATTAGTTTTGCTATTTAATAATAGTTAAAAAATCTAACCTTGGCTAGGATGAAAAATATTATTGAAATATAATATTGAAATTATATATTTATATTTAATTTATTCTTGATGTGATTATGTGGGCTGTGAGTGATACCGGCTCACAAGTGGCTGCTCTACTGGGTGATCTTTGTGTAACCCTTGGGTGTGACAATGACAAGATAAATAATAGAGGAGGTACTACCAGATATTAGTTTCTGGTACTGAAAGATTTGCTCCATGAACTGTTAAGTTCCTTATGCAGGAGAAAAAGCTAAGCATTGGTGGGTTCCAGTGACCTTAATCTCTTAGTTAGATTCTGGTGTTGGCACAGTCCCAGAAGGAGGTAGTAATACCACTCTCATATCTATGGAGAAGTCCAACTTACTTTTTGATGCAGCAATCAACACATTTAGTGGAATACATTGAAGAATATGACTGGTACACATCACAAAGGTCCAGCATGCTCCTCAAGCTGGTTTCAGAGTGTGAGAGGAATGAAGGCCTCCTAGGGGGCTTTGGGCCTCACTATCACCCTCAGACCACCCATGTTCCTGCTCAAAATAGCTCATTACTTTAGCAAAGAGCTGGATTTAGACATGCGCACGGAAGTCCACCCCCTTAGAGAGTAGAGCCAGATCCATAACCATGAGATGTTCTCACAGTGAAAGAATAACCAATCATGAAGGTCATTTTAGCAGCGATTGTGACCATCCATTGGCTCCAGGTAACAACCAAGCACGAAGCTTATTGGGGAAATGAATGTAAGATTATCCACAGATTATCCACTTGGGAAGTAAGGAGACATGATCAGCCCTGAAAACCAGTATACACAGAAAAAAGAGGTCAAAATAGGCGCATCTGATCATTTCCTCAATTAAAAGGTAAATATGTATTGAGCCTGCTGCCTCTAGCAGCTGGATAAGATTGTTGCACGCATTTGCGTTCATCAGTACGTTTAGTTACTCTGAATGATATTTGGTCTCTAGTAAGATTCCCATTTTGTCGGTCCATCAAGAACAACTTAAAGTGTGAAAGTGTGAAAGTGTGTGTGTGTGTGTGTGTGTGTGTATTTTGATTGTGATTCATTTCAGAAGACATCTGTGAGTGTGCGTGCGTGCGTGCGTGCGTGTGTGTGTGTGTGTGTGTGTGTGTGTGTGTGTGTGTTTTGATTGTAATTCATTTCAGACATCTGTGTGTGTATGTGTGTATGTGAGGCTGATTGAGTGTGTGTAATGACATATAGACATAATTAAATAGAAAAATAGAAAACAGCCAGAGACGCTTTCATTAGTGGAGTGTTTTATTCTTGTAATTTGTGGTGAACTTTCTAATTATTTCTTTGATCTGTTGTGTGCGGTTTATTGTTTGAATTGAGGGTTTAGTACAGGAGTGTGATTACACAAATATATTAAATAGCATAGGAAAGTTATTTGTAATGTTTTTAGGATCAATTGTTTCTTTTTTTCAGTTTTCTCACATTCTCTCCTGGAGCAAAAAGCAAAAGAAAAGTAGAGCATGCAAGTGAGCAACATCACATTTACTTTGAAACAGTACAGACCACTGTACTATAATAGTTTGAGGACGTTACAGTTCTTTCGTAGAAAATCGTAACTTTAGTGGACAATGAAGAATACAGAATCAGGGATTTAAACTGCTATCTGCTATATTTTGTGAGAATCAAATGGTGCCCAAATTTTTGCATAATTTTTTAAAAGAATTTTTGAATGTTCTTGACGCCATATTTCTTAGAGAAAAATGTCACACTCAGTGGTGAAGCTCTTAGACTGCTAACCAGAAGATTTCCTGGATCATCAACCACTACTGGGCCGCTGAGTAAGGTTCATAGCACCCAATGTTTCCTAAATCATGGGAGTCCATTCCAGTTGTCATTGGGTGAACCACACACACACACACACGCACACACACACACATACACACGCACACGCACACGCACACACACGCACACGCACACACACACACACACACACACACACACAGATAGACTCCTGATGCTACTCATAGCTAATTATATCAAATTCTTAATGCTAGAATAATCAGCTTATTGATGATTTTGGTTAATTAGTTTGATTAATACTACATGTTTTCAAAGAAAAAAAATAATTGAAATGTAATAATAGAATGTACTCGTGAGCAATGCACCTAAGAATTACTTGAAGATATTTTTATGAAGACCTTTGGAACTCAACCACATGAAGATTTTTGGGAGGTTGTCAATTGTATAAAATATATTTTAAATATCTGCATTACATTTAATCTTTGTTATTTAATGCAATATTTGAAAATAATTTTGTTTCATTTTATATAAATATATTTAAAGCAATAAATTAACTATAAATATAAACAATATAAATTGTATCTAAACCATCTTTTAAACCATGACATCATGTTGAATTTATAATAATAATAATAATAATAATAATAATAATAATAATAATAATAATAATAATAATAATAATAATAATAAT
>JAOTRA010002170.1:0-10154 GCA_026260255.1 Pseudolaguvia tuberculata | reverse complement strand
TATATATAGTGGCAAAATTTGTGATCACCAGACCATCGGATTCATATTGGGTTCCTCTGCAAACTGTTTCTATAAATATGGCAGACCACAGACTCCAACACTGTTCCCAAGTCTCTGGGCTCCATTACCACATGGTTGGTTATGATTGGATAGCACTTACAAACCCGAGTGTTCTACATATAGTCTAAATCTTAACTCTACTGAACATCTTTGGAATACATTCTTAACCTGACTTTAGTGTCTGATCTCACACATCTTTTCATAGCTGAATGAATCCAACTCTCATAGTCAAGCTACAAATTGTGTTGCCAATGTTAATAAACACATGGATCTGAATGTCAGCTGATCATAAACTATTTCCAATATAGTGTATATTGTTGTTTCTTTAATAATTTTTTTTTTTTTTTTTTTTTAAACTATTTAATCTTCAAGTGTACATTTGTTTCAAAAATGTAACCGGATAAATGTGGCTTGGCTGTGTTAAACTTTATTTGATACCGTTTATCTATAATGTACTGATCTGCTTCTCTGTCTGACACTTGAAATTTTGTCACCTTGGAAATCAGTTCTCTCCCCAGTATTCTCTCAGAGATGCAAACTCATCCCAGTTACCAAGAATAAACAGCATTATTTCAACAGTTTTTACTGCTGTAATTTAAAGCTGACATCATTTGCATAATGTTTCTTTAGTAAATGGACTGCAAAGCTTCCGCTTGCTATGTGCAGAATTTATTAGACTGCACAAGGCAAAGCAAATGTATTTAGGATCCCAGTAAATGAGATTTCTTAGTGTATATAAGCACACAGATTTAACTATCTATCACATTTTTATGTAAGTTGTTGAGCTTCAAAAGCATTACATCCCAACAATAGATAGGCAGACAGATAGGCAGACAGACAGACAGACAGACATTTTTCACTGAAATTAATTGTGTTCTCCTCATTATGACAGTGTATTATAGTGCAGTCTTTAATAGTTATACATAAATAAGCTCCACCGTCATACTTGACTAAGCTGATACATTTTTAGTAATTTGAGAGGGAAGTTTTGGTGTTTAAATCTTGATCCTGTGCTTTTCCTTTCTTAGAGTATACAGCGTTGCATCAAAAGACCATATTTGGCCCCACAAAGCTTAATTTACTGCCTGCTTAAACTCACTATCTGTCAACTTTAAACACTTATTTCCACCCTCCTTATTCCAAACAACTAATCTTGTGTCTTCTCCTTGCTTCACTGTGGACATTTCACAATGTGGAACCTCTGTGATTGCTTCTCCATCTCTGTGGCTTCCTTTTATATTCAATATCTAGAAAAGCAGCCTTTTTATTATTTGCTTCATATACAGAAATTGACAACTTGACAACCTTTGCAACTATGGTCTTCATTTCTGACAGTCATGATTGCGGCTGAGTGACATTCAAAAGTAGACTATTAAGTCAAATCAGTGCACACACAGGGATCTAAAACCCAGTGATGAAAATATACAATCTAGAGCTGTTCAGCAGTGTTACAGTCTCGTTCAATTTACAGGAAATATAATATGACCTACCATTCAGCAGCTGTCACAAATAATAGAATCTTCTATACCAGGAGATGTCTTAACTCAAAAAGCATGCCAGCTGCTCCTATGACTAAATTAAGTCCCAGGCTTAGAATTTGCAAGATTACGTCAAGTCAACAGTTTACAGCAGTCAGTAGCTTTCAGAACAAATTAATTTATTAATTTGTTTATCTTCTAACCCGGATATTACATAATTCTGGATCACAGGGTCCCTATCCTAGGACACATACGCAGGGGTACACCCTGGACAGGTTGCCAGTCCATCACAACAAATTGATGCTTTTAAGGACAAAATCAAGTTCCTAAGTCAGACTCAATTTAAGTTCAGAGACAATTCTTATACCTAATCTTGATCCTAAAACCAAGCAAGATACTAAGGAGCATCCTTATGCCCAGCTTTTGCTTGGTGCTTCTATAACATTAAAGCATTACTTGAGCTACCCAGAAAGACCTCACAACTGTCTTAGGATTCTGTGGATTATTCACATTTATTTAGTGGACAATTTAACTTACATTTAACTTTTATTACATACAAGATATGTTATATAAACTTTCTTCTGCAAGATTTCCAATAAATAGCTGTGTAAGTACATAGTGGTTGCCATTTCAGTCATGTTTCTTCCTTTCAGGATGGTTGTCCTTTCTCCAGTCACCTTAGTCTTGCTCATCAGGGATCTTAATCCACAGTTTACATTTTGTAAAGCAGCTTTAGGACAATGTCAATAGGTAGAAGCACTATATAAATAAAAAAAATCAATAGCTAGTTATACAGAGAGTTCGATTGAATGGATTTAGCCCTAAGGGATACACTTAACTTACTGCCATCTATTAGATCAAAAGTTTTTAACAGTCAACTGCTCAGATGAAGCCCTAGCTTGGTAATGACTGGAAATTTGCACAGTTTCTTTTTATTCTCTCAGTTCTTTTGGTTCTGTAGAGGGCATCAACAGAATTTTCTATGGAAGTTGGGTCTGGCTGGATTCCCAGAAGTCTAGAATTCTATGTAGAGATGATTCACTACTACTGTACAACTAAAGAAGTATTCATTTAAATGACTCCGTGACACATGTCGAGCTAAGCCAAATATATTCTTCAACAAGAGTTAGATCTTAGATAAAAATATAGCGGAAACGAAAAACAAAAACAAAAAAATACTGCAGTGGGGCATTTGTAGTAATAAGCGAGAGGTATGGCTTAGAAAATGGATTTTTAATGCATGTTTATTACACAGTCACAGCATGCTGTATCTTCCGTATACTGTATCTTCCCCTTCTTTCCCTCCATGTCCCCATTTCCCTCCATATGATGAATAACAACTGGTTTCCTGGTAGTCTTTGAATTGACATACTGCAGTTTCCAGTACCCCTGTGAAATACTCATACATTTGCCTCAGGCTCTGTGGGGATTATATAGTACAGCAAAGCTGGAAATGTAATGACTAGACTGGGAATTTAAGATTTTTTATTATTATTTTGTTCAGATACTGCAGGATTGCAGAGTCGTTACCAAGCCACAGGAGGCCGTTGCTATTTTTACAGACGTGCAGGACCGACAGAAAATGACCATAAATATTAATTGTTTTTGAATTTGCAAAGTAAAAACACCATTTATGTTCCAATATAATTTAATTATTAAGGCTCAATAGGAGACAAACATAGAGAGGAGACCAGAAATAGCAGGTGACAAAGACAAAAAAAAAGGAAAAAATGATTTACCAGTTAGTCAACTGTCAATGTAGCTCTGAACATAAGGCCAATGATAATTTAGTTGCCTTATCTGGTAGATAGTTCAATACCAGACCTTTCTGTTAAGCAGGCAGATTTGGAGTGGGGAAAAAACAGCAGGTCTGAGACAGATTAAACCTCTCCTATCTCACATACTGTCAAAGGATAAATGTGTTTGTTTTTAAATGGTGTCTGTTCTAAATCTGAACTATGGATTAAGTGTGGTTTATTTTCATTACCTTCATTACTATTAACTTGACTCTCAAGTCAAGTCAAAGAAGTTTTATTATCATTTCAACCATATATAGCATAGCAACAGACAGTGAAATAAGACAATGTTTCTCCAGTACCTAACTAGTTGAGATAATACATGCAAGATTTTAATTCATTCTCTAACCAGCTTTTTTCCCCAATTCAGGCTCACGGGGGTCTGCTGGAGCCCACGCAAGTGCGGAAAGAACAACTCTACAGATAAGTTCCTCTTCCTGTAAGGTTACCATGATAACCATTTTGCCATTGTGCCACCCCTCATGTGAGATACTTTAAATGATATGTTTAATCTCTGATGGATCTCGTGAGGTGAGGTAGTGGTTAGCACGGTTGCCTCACAAACAAGAAGGTCCCGAGTTCGATTACCTGGTTGGGGGTCTTTCTGTTCTGTTTGCATGTGCTCCCCGTGCTTGCGTGGGTTTCCCCCAGGTATTATGGTTTCCTCCAACTGTCCAAAAACATGTACATTAGGCCAACTGGTGAGTCTAAAATGGCCATAAAATCCTAGTCTTTAGGGTGGCACAAGCCAGTGCAGCTTTAGTGCTGGTCCTAAGCACGGATAAATGGGAGACTTCCTTTAGGAAGGGCATCCAGCGTAAAACCCCTCCAAGTCGAAAGTGCATATCCACTGTGGCAACCCTTAATGGGAGCCAAAGGACAAAAAGAAAAATCAAAGGAGGAATATACCCAAACTGTAAAGGGCAAGAAACTAAATCAAGCAGGTAAAGTAAATAACATTTATTATCTCATCACACTGTCAAGGAGCGTGACATATTGGGCAGCAAGTGTACAGTAGGTTCTCACATTTATTGTGTGTAGTATAAAGGCAGTAGTAATGATCTGTGTGGACTAATCAACTAAGAATGAATGTCTAAAAAAATCAGTAATTCATAATTCATATGCAGTGGCTAGTTTACTTAAGTCTACGGCAATCCTTTGTGAAAATATTGTTGTCTTAGCATGGCTTGTAGAAGATTTCTGCATTGTGACTGCATTGTAACTTCTAGAGTTGACAAACATCATAGAACAAACAGGTCCAAACTTGGCACCACCGGAAATGTAGAAACGATTCTGTTAAATAGCACAACAAGAAATTTTTTTTTTCTGAGATACCGCTACAGTTTTTTGTTACTTCAGTTAGTGCTGGAAGCTACAGGTAGGATGAGCCGTCCTGTGGGCACTTGTTGTTAGTGTGCTTTGAATGCTGTACAGTCTGATTGTAAGGACTTTGTCTAAGCCGCTCCCTCATAGTTAGCATCTTCGTCTCGGATTGGTCATTCGAGGCGATGACGCATGACTTAAGCGTATGCGTCATACACTGTGGCGCGAATCATTGACGATGATACCTTTTGGTGAATGAACTCGTGTGTGTTTGAGCGTGACCTTGAACTTGGAGTTTGTATTTGCGCATTTCCGCATTTGGAACTAGGAATTTGGATTAAGTTCTTGTAGGTTATTCATCTGCTCTTTTTGCTTATGTTCTAGTTTTATGTTCGATTGTTTATTTTGTGGCTTTGCCGTTTGAGTTTATTTCCAGGTTTTGGTTTTGTGTTTGATTTCGATTATGCCTCGTTTTGTTAATAAAGCATTTCACTGTAACATGGATCCGGCCATCCCCCTCATCTTTACACTGATATTATGAAAACAAAGATTCTACAGTGTGACATGAGGATCATGCTCCAACATTTTGACAAGCAACAATTGCAGGACGATATTGTGTAAAGCAGACTTCCTGTCTAAAAAAGCTGAACAGAAGGTTTAGAAAGTTCTTGGAACCTGAGGTATTTATAGGCCTTTAAATGTCTTCACACAAAGTGTGTGCATAAATGAACTCTTGCTCTTTACAGAAAATGCATGCAGGTTTGGGGAGGGGTTTTACAAAAGGTAATTTATAATATTTTAATCTTTCCTGAAATTCCTGCACTGACTTCAGCTTCGTGAGTGGCGACTTCAGTTTCGTCTCCGGAGACTTCCGCTTCGTCCCCAGCAACTTCTGCACATTCAGCCCTGTCTGTGGATCACGTGGATAATTCTGATCCTGTGGTGCACTCTGTCTGTAAGACTTCTGTGGAGGTCTGCTCTGTTACTGGGCCTTCAGAGGATAATAAGTTTGTGTTTGTGTACAGACAGTCAACTGTTTCGCCTGGCTTCGGGAAACTATGGGCTGCTACGTTAAATCAGGTAAAGAGACTAAGCACTGTGACTGTTTCCATTTATTGGGAGGATGGTATAATGTGCATGGACCTGGACCTCCCATATTTACATGGTATTGTCAGGCTCTGTCCCCTTTTTGACCGCTGCTCTGGCCTGTTTAAGTTCTTTCCTCTGTTCCTGTGCCTGTTTTCATTTTTGGTCAGTTCCTATTTCCTTCTCTGTTTATGCCAGTATCTTTCCCTGTCTCTCACAGTTCCTCTCTATCTCTTTCCTTGCCCCTCACCCTGTCTCCTTCTTCCTCACTGTCACGGTTGACGTCCCGTGTTCCGCTCTCTCTCTCGGTCCGCGTCCCTCTTTCCGCCATGTCTTGTTGCTTGTCCTTCTGTTTTGGTTCTAATCCCTCTGTCCCAGTCTTTTTTGATGTCTCGGTGCTCGTCCTTCGTTCCTCTTAGTCGCTAGCTCTTTCTTTGTCTGTTTGTCTTTCCGACTCCACCCTTATCTCTGTGGTCACTTCTTGTCATTCTGTTGGACCTGGTGTGTTGTTGTTTCTCTTGGGGTATGTGTTCTTTTCCTCTGTAAATCTCGTAGCTGTTCATTTTTCTGCTTCGATCAGTCTCCGTCTCTCAGGCAGTTTCAGTAGCTTTCTGGGTCTCTTGTCTACCATCTTCCTCTCTAGGTTCTGGTCATCTTTGGTGTCGGAGTAGTTCTCGATTCGGCTTCTATTCACCCCAGTTCCTTTCTCATTTCCTATACTTTGTTTTGTCATGGTTGCTTTGCTTCCTTTCTCTGTTCCTTCTCCCTGCCTCGCTCATTTTCCCTGTTTCGTTCAGTTGATACTCAGTGCCGACTATATCCCTGTTTCTCTTTTGCCGTTTGTCTGACATTTTCCTGTCAATTTTTCTGTGCACGCTGTCTGTTCTGTTTCTGTTCACTTCTGTGCTCGCGTTTCTGTTTGCTTTTGTGCTCAAGCTTTCTATTTGCTTCTGTGCTCTCGCTTTCTGTTCGCTTCTGTGCTTGTGCTTTCTGTTCGCTTCTGTGCTCGTGCTTTCTGTTCGCTTCTGTGCTCGTGCTTTCTGTTCGCTTCTGTGAGCGCTTTGTGTTCACCCCTGTGCACGCTCTCTGTTCGCCTCTGTGCATGCTCTCCGAGCACTTCTGCGCCCCCTGCTCTGTGCGTTTCCAGGCCCGCCTGTCTGTGTTTACAAGGCCTGCCTGTCTGTGTTTCTTGGCCCACCAGCCTTTTGCTCTCTGTCATTTGTGTATGTGTTGTTCCTGCCCCAACCTTCTTTTTGTATTCTGTGTACAGTTTTGTTTCTTTCGAGTTTGTTCTATTGAGATTTGTTTTGTTGATTTGCTTTATCATTGTGTACTTTCTTTGTATGATGTGTATATGGGGGTTATCTTGTTTTGTAACCATGTTGTGTTCTAGGCATTGCCCATGAGAACGCCAGGAGGCATCCTTTAGAGGGAGATTAATGTAAGAATTTGGTCTAAACTTGGTCACATATCCAAATATGTTAGGAAGCTGGGGTCAGAATAAGTATGCCCCTGTGACTGACAGGGTAAAAAAGGACATCAATGGCAGCTTAGCAATGCTGGGGCTTAAACCTTTGATCACCAAATCAGTAACCAACAGAGGCACTACTAACAATAAAGCTGACTAACCTTGATCTGTAAAAGATGCAGTGAGATTTGTCTAATGACTGAATGTTCAAAGAGGCTTAATCAGAAACGGTAAAACTGCTTTAGCCTCTAGTAAGCTGTAGGTGGTATTAAATTCACCAAAGATAGGCTGTACCCCGACACTTAGAAATCCTCAGTCAGGTGCCTCTGTTCAATAAGCTTAGGTATAAACCCTAGGGCCAGTAAGTTGATCAGAATGTGTATGTGTTGATCAGAATGTATCCCACATTTATTTATATAGCTACTCTTTCTATTATAGTGTATTCTTTTACACAACACAGCTTCATGAGTTGAAAAAGAAGTCAGATTCAAAAGAAAAAACCCACAATGAATAATGAAAAATACTTTGGATGTGGGGCGGTGCGACGGCATAGTAATTAGCAGGGTTTCCTCGGAGCAAGAAAAGCTCAGATTCAATTCTAGTCAAGGGGTCTTTCTGTTCGTTTCCATGTCCTTCCTGTGCTTGCCTGTGTTGTCTCTTGGTACTCTGGTTTCCTCCCACAGTATAAACATGTACATTAGGTTGATTGTTGATTCTAAAATTGAGCATAGAAGTTGATGTGTGTGGTTGATTGTCTATGTGTGGCCTTGAAATGGATTGCCATCCTATCTAGGCTGTACCAGTGTGTTTCGCCCTATGTGTGCTAGTAAACACTTTCACCCCTGTGAACCCTAATTAGGGAATTAGCAGGTACAGATTTTTAGGGGATAAAATTTCTGGGATTACACAGTTTATACAAACGCTGCTTAATGATAGTTGATAACTGATGAAGCCTGGTATTTACAGGTTGCCATCATTTAAATGTAGGAAGTTTCATAAACATCTAGATCATTAGATAGAAGACATTTTCATTATCTTACGTACAAACCCGATTCCAATAAAGTTGGGACACTGTACAAATTGTGAATTTACATGAAGTGGAAATTTAAAATTTCAATATTTTAATCAGAATAAAATAAAGATAACATATCAGATGTTGAAAGTGAGACATTTTGAAATGCCAAGCCAAATATTGGCTCATTTTGGATTTTATCAGAGCTACACATTCCAAAACAGTTAGGACAGGTAGCAATAAGAGGCCAGAAATTGTACATATTAGAATCAGCTAGAGTAGTAATTTAAAACTTAAGTCAATTGGCAACATGATTGGATATAAAAAGAGCTTCTCAGAGTGGCATTGTCTCTCAGAAGTCAAGATGGGCAGAGGATCACCAATTCCCAATGCTGCAGCAAAAAATATTGGTTCAATATCAGAAAGAATTTGAAGTTATCATCATCTACAGTGCATAATCTACAGAACAATCTCTGTGCATAAGGCTCAAGGCCGGAAGACCATACTGGATGCTTGATCTTCAAGTCCTTAGACGGCACTGCATCACATACAGGAATACTAAAATTCTATAGGTCAAAAAAGAAGTCACACCTAAACATGATCCAGAAGTGCAGGCATTTTCTCTGGGCTAAGGCTCATTTAAAACGGACTGTTGTAAAGTGGAAAACTGTTCTGTGGTCAGATGAATCAAAATTTTTTTTGGGAAACTGGGAGTCCATGTCATCAGAACTAAAGAGGACAAGGACAATCCAAGTTGTTATTAGCACTCAGTTCAGAAGCCTGCATCTTTGATGGTATAGGGTTGCATGAGTATTTGTGGTATGGCCAGGTTACACATCTGGAAAGGGCCCATCAATGCCGAAAGGTATATCCAAGTTCAAGAACAACATATGCTCCCATCCAGACATTCAGGGAAGATCTTACATTTTCCAACATGACAATGCCAGACCACATACTGCAACAATTACCACATCATGGCTGCATAGTAGAAGGATCCAGGTACTGAAATTCGCAAACCTGCAGTCCAGATCAACAGTTGATCAACAGTTTCATTCAACAGTTGGCGCATTATAAAGAGATAGATGCGACAAAGAAGACTTAAGACAGTTGAACAACTTGTCTCTTCAGTCCCCAGACGTTTGCAGACTGTTATAAAAAAAAAGAGGGGATTCCAGACAGTGGTAAACATGGTTTTGTATTCAGTTGCTGCTGAATTTCCAGCAAGTCAACAATCATTCCAAACTAAATTTGGGTCAAGTGAATTTCCATTAAGTCGCTATAAAACAGTCAGTTAATTCTTTAGTAAAGTGTGATTAATGCCTATCCAATGGGTTTGAAGTACGTTGCCAGGACCGATGTAAATACATCTAGGAATTCATCATGCTGCTACTTTCAGCAGTCACATCATAAAAATGAGGAATGTTTTGGCAGTTATACACACCCATGCCATAGAATATAAAATTTAGATACCCTTTCTTATTCTTTTATTCCCATAAAAATAGTACATGATACAGGTCTAATCTGTCTTTGGGTGTTTTATTTTTATGATGTAATTGAGTATTTGTGTATTACATTATTGGGGAAGATTTTATATGGTTGTTAAGCTTCTGTATTTAATTCTAGTAAATAGTGAATTACGACTCAGATACACCAACCTTCTGCTTGCAGGTACACGTTTCTGATCTTGCCGGAAGTATTTTTTCCTTTAAAAAATACTAAACCTGACCTTAATCTTACACCAAACACATTATAACATGCACTGTTAAACTTTGGGAACTTAAGCTGCATAATCACTATAGCATCATGACACATCGTGTTGTACTCTCAGAAGAACAGAGATTACATACATAATCTTCTAGAATTTTTTTTAAACTTCACACTGACTGTTTTATTTATGCTATTTTCTTTTTTTGTTTTTTTTTTTTTTTTTT
>JAOTRA010002092.1:0-10158 GCA_026260255.1 Pseudolaguvia tuberculata | reverse complement strand
ACACACACACACACACACACACACACACACACACACACACACACACACACACACACACACACACACACACGTACTTTGGTGTCATAGAGGTGTAAAGCTTTTTAACACAGAATACCTACAATTATGTAATTAAAGTGTGCTCATTTTTTCTTAGCCAGCATAAATTCATGCATCCACATCAAAAACCTTTACGTCCCACCCCGCTGATCCCTGAACTGGCCTCTTAACACTTCTTTGATTATTATACTGACACCTGGGCTTTCACAAATCTTTTGTCTCCTCACCATCAACCTCCATGTTTTCATGTTTTCTTCTTTCTACATCATTTACGTTTGAATGCTTCGTTACAGGATAAAGGCAGATAAAGTGGGTTACCCTTTCACTCAGCATGTTGCTGGAGACGGTTGGGCTCCATGACTCCCCCACATTAAAAAATCAATCGGCTGCATTGGTCTTGGGTGCGAGTTTGTGAGTCCGATTGACTGACTGACTGACTGACTGACTGACTGACTGACTGACTGACTGACTGACTGAAGAAAGAAACACACTGTAGCTCGGGATGTTAAACACATTTACATTTGCATTACATTTTCAAGTTAGAAAGATTATCAATGTAAAAATGTGTTAATTAATTCATTAAAATAAAAAAGGATTAATTCATCAATCATATTATTCGACATACAGTAGTGATTTTTATTGATCTGATGTGTTTTAAGTTCAATAAGTAATTGTTACTAAGATGGGTGCAGTATTTTATTCCACACATTATTATAAGCTTTCGATTAATACAGATGTTTGATTAACAGAAATATTCCAAATCAATCCAAGACTAAAGGTAAAACATGACTTTAAACTGCATCTAATGTTCTACTGGTCATGAAGGCTTATTTCCTGAGGAACATGCAATGGTTTTATTAGGGCTTAATCATACAATTGATTCATGAGTTGCTTGTCATGTGTACAGAAAAGTAAGTCTGTTATACCATGTTATTTAGGACCACAAAGCAAGAAAAAGAAAACGTTTGACTACTTTTATTTTAATCTTGAAGCAATTATGACAGATTTACTTAATCACTGTAACAAATTTACTTAATCAATTATAACTGATTTACTTAATCACAAGCACTCAGTTATATCACATCTCAGCCAGCGGTGTTGAAATTCCTAGAATGTTCTGGTAAATTAAAACAAAAATAATTTTAAATGATTGAAGCTTTAGATCTCAGCAAACATTAGACACGGGGGTCTGCTGGTGCTTATTCCAGCTCACATAGGGCGAGAGGCAAGGGGTACACCCTGGGCATGTCACCAGACCATCTCAGAGCCACACAGAGACAAACAACCATTCACACACTCATTCACTCCTATGGACAACTTAGAATCACCAGTCGACATAATCTACGTTTTTAAACTGTGGGAAGAAAACCCACACAAGCACGGGGGAGAACATGCAAACTCCACAAAGAAAGATCCCCGACCCGGGATTAGAACCCGAGACCTTCTTGTTGTTAGTCAAATGTGCTAACCCCTATGCCATTTAAAACTTTAATGGATTTAATAGTGCAAACAAACGTTTTACATTAAGTTGAGAAAAATACAAGCTGTGGTATTTATGCAGATGTATGCAAGCCTCAAAGTCCATGTGTGTTGGACAGCTCAAATGTCCTTTTAACCCATTGTGCTGCAATGTACAGAAAGTCTGTAAGGAGTGTGTAATGTACTGATATGGTAACAATGTATAGCACAGAAATTGCGACATTCTTCATTTATTGCACTTGGACTCTGTGTTTCAAATGCAGTCAAAAATGAGAAAGTAGCTGATTAGCAAAAAAAAAAAAAGAAGAAAGTCAGTAAGACAGGATAAAGTCTAAAGAAACAGGACATCATGTTGCCTATATGGCTCTCAAACCCCTGACAATCCTCTATTATAGAATGTTGTTAATTCATTGATTTATATGTCTTATTACTGGGATTAAAATGTCTGTGTGTATATATTATCTATATATTCAGATTCTTTAAAGCCCTGTTACAGTATATATGAAGATCTAGATTGTGAATATTAGTTGAAGTGTGCCAGAAATTCACACATGACATCATTTCCAAGCTCAGTAATGCTCCTATGGTAATCTTTAAATACAACAGTTGCTTCATGGTGTAAAATTGTTCTTACAATGTCAGGTTTATTTGTTTTATTCTCTTGATCCATTTTGCAATATTAAGAATGATCTTAATCATATGAAGTATCAAAAGGTAGGTCCAGCATGACTTTAATGCACTCAAAGCCCTTTGTAGCTGAAATTGACTGCATACACTCAAATGATGGTCACTGTAATCAACTCCCCCCATGGATTATTGTATGGCGGTGGGAGGGTTGAGGTCCAGCTCCACGGAGGCACATTCATGCCCTTTGTTCTGCTCCCTCCCCCTTCCTTAGCTCTTATAAAATGGCCACCACTTTCTTTAAGTTCCTCAGTCCCTTCCAGACCTGCATCCTCAACAGGTAAGTTCAGAAAAGCTTTGAGAATCAGAAGATGGGACTGAATATTAAGATTTATACTTAGCTTATAGTTATTATATAATTCTTTCGTCTTTGCATTAAATGCAATTTCTAACTTCCAAAAGCTTATTCCTCAGATGTTATTCTTATTCTGTTTACAGATCCACCATGAAGTTTGTGGCTCTAGTTTTGGCTGTTCTGCTGGCTGCAGGTAAAAAAATTCTAGTTTAATAGCCTAGTGTAAGCAATGAAAACGTCTTTTAAGCAAAAACAAATACCTACTAAAATTTGTTTTACCTATTCAGGTTGCCAGGCCCGATTCCTGCAGGCCGATGCCCCATCGCAGTATGAACACATTAGAGCTGCAGTGGTGACTTACCTTGGCCAGGTGAAAGACACAGCACTAAAGACTATTGACCATCTCGATGATGCTGAGTTTAAAGATTACAAGTAAGATATAATACCAGCAGGGAACATTTTACTGAATGATTAACAGTTTCATAAAACTTTATTGGTAATTGTTTTTTCTTTTTTTTTTTTTTCTTCTTCTCAAACAGGGCACGTCTCCATCAGGGCCTGGCCAACATTGAGAACACAATCAAGTCTGCATCTGAATCTCTTGCCCCAATCCGTGAGGGACTTGGACCCCAGATTGTTGAGGGCCTTTCTGGTGTTCGTGAAAAGGTTGCCCATGACATGGAAGAGCTGCGCAAGGAACTGGAGCCTAAGCGTGAGGAGCTGCGGCGGGTTGTGCAGAAGCACCTGGATGAGTACCGTGAGAGGCTGGAACCTGTGATGAAGGAGTACTCTGAAAAAAACCGCAAGCAGGTCGCCGAATTCAAGGCCAAGTTTGAGCCTGTTATCAAGGATCTGCAGGAGAAAATTAAGACCAACGTGGAAGAGACCAAGTCCAAGCTGACCCCCATTGTTGAAACTCTTCGCAACAAGATTACCAAGGGCCTTGAGGAGCTGAAGGCCACATTCGGACCCCATGCCCAAGAGTACAGAGAGCAAATTGAAGGTATTTTCACTGAGCTACGCCACAAGTATGAAACCGGCGAGCTGCAGCAGAAGCTTAAGCATTTAGGTGAGGAACTTAGACCCCAGTTGAAGGGTGTCTATGACACTATTGAGAAGGCGTTCAGGGCATAAACATGATCCACCATTTGTTTGTATACATTGCAGTCTTAAAGGCCTTTGTTTTCTATGTCCTGTTATAATCAGTTAGGACAGTAGGGCATGCCGTTACACTGGGTTTCCGCTGCACTGTTCATTCATAACGTGTGTTGATGCAAAAGCTGGACCTTTGCTTTCTATTGAATCTGCTGCCATTCCAAAAATAAAAAAAAGATTATATAAGATACATGCTACAGTAAAGAGATTGTGTAACATCCACAAATGCTTAATTAAATGTTTTGCTGCATTTCACTGTGTAAGTCTGAAGCTGCTGAAATAAAAGTTTCTCTTGTGATGTCTTTTGAAAGTTTGGATTTTTACTAACAGAAGGATTTTAGTTTATTAACTAATCTTTTGGATTAGCAAAATGACTAGAAAGATATAAATATCTAACGTTGGAAGTTTTGCTGGTCCTGGGACTTGAATGGACCACATTCTATTCATCAGTCCAATACCTTTTTATACCTTGTTTTTTTGTAAATGAAGTTCCTCCTGGAACAAAAAGTAGAATAGTACTACCCCTTACAAAAAGAAAATCTTATACACTATAATGTCAACAGTTTTTGTCACCTAAACATCAGATCCATATGTGTTTCCTCTTTGAACTGTTGCTAAAATTTGGAAACTCACAGTTGTTCTAGAATGTTTGTTGTAGGTTGTAGCATTACATTATTCCTTCATTGGAACTAAGAGACTCCAACACTGTTACAGCATGACAATGACCCTGAGCACAAAACCCCTGACCTCCATTACCACATGCTGGGTTATTATTAGAGTGACAAAAACACCAGTGTTCCACACAAAGTCCTGATCTTACCACCACTGAACCCATATGGGATGAACTGGAATGGTGTCTAAATTCTGTTTTCTCAAATTAAGCTGTTTTTAAAATCTCTACTTTTGTGACATTTTCATACAGACCAAGGCCACATGATTGTCATTTTAACAAGGAGTGAGATGAAGCTGAGGAAGAATGTTATCTTAAATGCAACATATTCATTTGTGAATTCATTTATTGATTTATTTACCTTCCAACCTGCTTATTCCCTAATTCAGAGTCACACTGCTGGAGCCTATCCCAGTGCACATAGGGCGAGAAGCAGGGGTACACACTGGACAGGTTGCTAGTCCATCGTAGGGCCAGACATAGACAAACAACCACACACACTCACTTTCAATCCTATGAATCCAATCATTGAATCACCTATCAATCTAATGTATATGTTTTTGGACTGTGGGAGGAAACTGGAGTACCCAGAGAAATCCACGCAAGTGCGGGGAGAACATGCAACACCCCGGCCTGGAAATCGAACCCAGGACCTTTTTTATAAGGCGACTGTGTTAATAATAATAATATAACTAATATAATCTACTGAAATGCGTTGAGTGAATTATGATGTTTTCCTCAGAAGTTACTTCTAAAAATGGACCAGTACAGACTATTCCTGTTCCCCTGGTCCTGCTTCACCTTTCATATTAATGAGCTACAGTTTCTCAAGTGTAACCTTCACGATATAATTTATAACAGTACGCTTATGACGATTGATTCATTCGGATGATTATCTTACTGTAAAGTGTGTGTGTTGTGGGTGGAAATGATGATACATGGTAACACTACATTTATCTTAGATTAACCATCTTGTAGATGCGTTTATAACGGCATGTGTTAATAAGTCATTTAATCAATGATTTTAACTGGTTTCCTCTCAGTGGAAATAGAACAGAGGGATGAAGAGAACAAAACTCATTTAAAGAAACAGAGCGGCGCGGTGGTGTAGTGGTTGGCACTGTCTTGAGTTTGATTCCCAGGCAAGAAGTCTTTCTATGTGGAGTTTGCACGTTCTCCCCGCGCTTCTGTGGGTTTTCTCCAGGTATTCAGGTTTCTTCCCACAGTCCAAAAACATGAACATTAGGTTGGTTGGTGATTTTAAATTGTCCATGGGATTGAGTGTGAGTGTGTGTATGTTTGTTTGTCTATGTGTGGCCCTGCAATGGAATTATTTCAGCTGAAATTCTGTTTCTACATCTGTCTCCCAAGTAAAGCTAAAGAAGTATATTTGTCACATAAACTGTACAGCACAGTGAAATCTTTTTCTTCTATATTTCCTATTTCAGAAGGATAGGGGTCAGAGCACAGAGTCAGTTAGGATATGGAGCATCCCCTGTGCTGTCTTGTGGGGCTTGAACTGAGGTCTTTCTGATCTTCCAATCAACTACTTTTCATCTTAACCATTTGAGCTACCATTGCTCCATTCTGTTGCATTCTGCCAAATAAGTTAACAGGCTTCGAACCCTGGTCTTTAACTACTCACTGTTCTTAATCACATAGTTTGCAGATTTTAACAGAAATCCTCAGCTTTCAAAAATTAGAACTCAACTTAACAGAAAAAAACAGGGAATTCTCTGAAAGGTTGGAAATCCATGATCCAGCCAGCATAACTATGTAGAAGTGTTTATTTTCTTTGGTAAGAGCATTAAAATATATTAAAAGCTGGGTCACTAAAAAGTTCTGACGTGTCCTCACAGCACTGTTTAGCCTCTGCTGACCCTTCTACACCAGTGACCATTGTACCCGTCTCTACCAATGGGCGGTTGGGTTAATGTACTTTCGCACCCTCTATCCTGCTTCCTCCCACTTGCCAGAGCCCTATAAAATAGGCACATCTGCTTTGAGGTCCCCAGTCTCTTCCAGACCTGCATTATCATCAGGTAATTATCAAGTTTGTGATCTTTATGTGCTTAAATCTTCCTGTTTGGTTAAATGTAATCTGTTAGTGAGCGTATATACCATTATGCGCATTCTAGAAATATCTTGCTTGAGCTTTTAAAACTCCTCATATGTTGAATCTCTTTCTTTCAGATACGTCATGAAGTTCGTAGCTCTGGCTTTAGCCTTTTTCTTGGCTGCAGGTAAACAGCATTTGGTAGATACACCTTTCTATATTTTGTGCTAGTAATATGAACAAGTAAAATCTTACTCAATATAATTACCCAGGTTGCCAAGTTGAACTACTGCAGGCTGATGCTCCATCGCAGTATGAGCACATCAGAGCTGGCGTGGTGACCTACCTCAACCAGGCTAAGGACGCAGCACACAGAGCTATCGATCATCTCGATGATGCTGAATTCAAAGATTACAAGTAAGAGCTAAAGCTAGAATTTATTGTTAAGCAAACATTAATTCTTTCTCCGAACATTTCAATTAAAAAAAAATGGTTTGTGGTGTATCTTCTGCTTCTCTCTCCTGCATAGGGCACGTCTCAATAAGGGTTTAGAGACCATTGAAAATATCATCACATCTACTGCCGAATCCCTTGCCCCAATCCGTGGTGGACTCGGACCCCAGATTATTGAATTTCTTTCCGGTTCTCGAGAGAAGATCTCCCATGACCTGGAGGAGTTGCGCAAGGAGCTGGATCCCAAGTACCAAGATCTGCGTGAAGTTGTTAGGAAACATCTAGAAGAATACCGTACATTGGTGGAGCCTGAACTTAAGGAGTACTCAACCAAGAACCAGCAGGTGGTAGATGATTTCAAGACGAAATTTGAGCCTGTATTCAAACAGCTGCAGGAGAAAATCAAGGTCAATGTGGAGGAGACCAAGTCTAAGCTCACCCCGATTGTGGAAAGCATTCGTAACAAGCTGACCGTAATCATTGAGGAGCTAAGAAACATATATGGACCTCATGTCCAGGAGTACAGGGAGAAGATTGATAGTGTTACAGCTGATCTGCGTAACAAGTATGAAAAAGGGGATCTGCAAAACAAGCTCAAGGAAGTTGCTGATGAGCTCAGGCCCAAAGTCACGGAAATCTATGAAATAATTGCCAAAGCCTTTACAGCATAAACACTCTCATACTTTGCCTTGCTTTGCCTACAGTGCTGTCGTAAAGGCTACCGTTTCCATACATCCTCCCATTTTCAGTAGGCCCAGGAGCTCTCTGCAGATTTAATTCATCATATGAGCTGATGAATTCTTCTTTCGGTCTTCGATCCTTTCATGCCATTCATTAATAATCTGCTGTATTAAGCAATATAATGCAACTATCAACCATTTTGTGTAAGATTCTTCATGCTTTTCATGTGGCACAATAAAATATAAAACCCTGTTTCAGGTTTATTTGTTTATATTTTGTGTGTCTTTTCCCAACATGATAGCTGTGATATAAACAGATTTATATCTTGCAGGTAAAAATAAATAAATAAAAATAAAATAAAATAAAATAAAATAAATAAATAAATAAATAAATAAATAAATAAATAAATTAATTAATTAATTAATTAATTAATTAATTAATTAATTAATTAATTAATTAATAAATAAATAAATAAGTAAAACCATCATTCATTATTTTTACAAATTAAGCTAAAGAACTTTAAAAGAAGGTTTGCATGTTTACACAACAGAAAGTAATATTCCTAGTGTTGAGTGCCGCCATGATTAGGATAATAAATCAACAACCACTGACAAACCCTACTGGGAGTTTTTGTTAGTGAGTCATTTTTTATTGGTATTAGATGGATTAGGCAACAAGATGAATTCCCGCAGGTCAAATTGCGTCAACACGACGATGCTAATGTCCAATCCTGCAGTCGTGAACCTAAAATCAATCTCAGCCTTTAAAAAAGGGTAAAAGATAATTATTTGGCAAATAAAAATATAATCAAATAATTTGATCAAAAACAGAGTGCAGGAAGTTCTTCTGAAACATTTTAGTCTGGTCTTTTTTACTACAGATTTGGATTAGTACTACAGCATTCATTCATTAATCTTCTAACCTCCTAATTTGGAGTACACACTGGACAGGTTACCAGCCCATCTACGGGCCACATATAGACACTTGGAGCTTGGAAAATATTCATACATTCATTAATTACTCACTTATTCCCTAATTTGGGGTCACAGGGGTCTGCACACATACGGTTCGATGTATTATATTTTATTTACAATATAATATTTTATTACATTTTATTTATTACTGAATTATCACAATTAAAAAAAATAGTATTTTTATCTGTTTGAAATCAAATGTAGGTTTTTAATGGAAAATAAACCGATTCACGGTCTTAGATTTTTACCTATATGACATTATTACCTGATCCATTGGATGTGCCCGACACCCTCTAAGGCAACTCAGTGGTCCGTTTCTTTAGCACAAGGGCAGAGTTGAGACCCATGGGTCAAAGCCAAATGCCGAAGCCCTCCGGTTCCTCACCGTTCCAAAAGGGACTCTTGCTAAAAATGTAATTAACTGTGTGTTGAGGACTGCAAGTGGTTTTTCGGGACATTTGATCAATTGGCACCAGGGTTAACGTGTACAGATTGGGGATCTTGTCGTTTCCTCACTCAATATTCTTAAGGCAATATATTTGTAATTAATCTGTATACGGTTTTTGGGATGTTGTCTCTAAGGATCAGGTCACGTCAATAAATGAGATGTTGAGTCCTAATTAGCATCTCAGACTGTATAAAAGCTAGCCAACTGAGTTTGGCTGGTTTAGGACCATATCCACCTTGTTCTGAATTTGGTGTCATTGGATTTCATTGGAAACACAGCCTAAAACTGGGATGGACGGTAATTTGCTTTTTATATATTTGTCCATATCTGGCTGTATTGCTGCTGGCTGTATTGATAGTGTTAATGTGCAATATGTTCTTTTTTCCCTTTTAGTCTCTAAACTCATACAGACCTGTTCAATGGGCTCACCTTGTCTTCCTGAGGACAACGGCCCATGTGCCAAAGCCCCTCAGATCGCAAGGATTAAAGTTCAGCTGGAAACATATAGGCTTTGGCAACAGTTTGATCAGCTTGGCACTGAAATGATCGTTACAAAAGCTGGAAGGTTGGAACAAACATTTCATCACTACAGAGATCTGAATGTGCGGGTAGAATATTTGTAATCATCATGTAGAGTTTCTATTCTTTGACTCATTCAATCAAAAGCAGGTTTTAAACAAATGGTGAAAAAATGTATGTCTTCTCCATTGTATAAGAAGCTAGTCAGTTCCACTAACACGTTGCTCCAGAGAATGCAGAGTCACAGAGAAATGTCCTCATTGTTATTGTTTCCGTTTGATTTTTGTTCAACTCGAGTTAAATTCCTGTCAAATATTAAAAATAGAGTTCATAATTAAGCTATGCACAAAAAAGGAAACTATACATAGTCTACAAATATCAAAACCTGGACTTAGCTAACAGTGTAACATATGATTAGATGAATTAGGATGTGGAACCTGCGCCAAGGTGGTCACCTCACAGCAAAAAGGTCCTGGGTTTGATTCCCAGGCAGGGGTTTGCATCCTGTTCGGAGTTTGCATGTTCTCCCTGTGCTTGTGGGGGTTTTCTCAGAGTACTCAGGTTTCTTCCCACAATCCAAAAACATGTACATTAGGTTGTTTGGTAATATTAAATTGTGTGTGTGTGTGTGTGTGTGTGTGTGTGTGTGTGTGTGTGTGTGTGTGTGTGTGTGTGTGTGTGTGTGTG
>JAOTRA010002074.1:0-10158 GCA_026260255.1 Pseudolaguvia tuberculata | reverse complement strand
CTCTCTCTCTCTCTCTCTCTCTCTCTCTCTCTCTCTCTCTCTCTCTCTCTCTCTCTCTCTCTCTCTCTCCCTCTTTTACTCCTGAACCAGATGGTGTAAATGAAATTGCTAAAGAGGACTGGGAGTAAGGGGAGGGAGGTGGGGTGAAGCGTTTGTTGTTTGATGTGAACATATGGCTATTATGTCCTTGTAATACCGTTGTTAAATCATTTCTATTCTGTTAAATATAGCATCATTAGTTTATATAAATCTGCATGTATTCTTTTTTTACAGAATAATGTAATGATGTACTTTAGGTCATATTTATGTAAACCAATTACTTAATATATACTATAATGTAATTGTCTTTTGGCTGCAGCACAATTTCTGCAGCTTAATCAAGTCTAATTCTGTACTGCTGTAAGTGATGTGGGAAGAGAGGAAGTGGGAAGTGTTCTTACTTTTACAAGCTTGGTTTTCAGTTTTTTTGTAATACTGTTAAGGTGTTATACATGCCAAAGAAAAAAACTTTTATTTTCACACACCTCTCCTTTACCAAGCACTTTTTTTTCTTTTAAATAAAAGCACTTTTTTTCACAGTTAGTCTGTCCAATTGGTTAGGAGTGAAAAGCTGAAGGAAAGAGAGAGGGGGAGGAGTTGACAGCTTGGGTTCTTCTCGCGTGGTGTAACAGCCTGTGTGTGGGAAGGAGTTCACTGCCCTAATGAAGATGCCACGGAGTTATTACAGTCCAAAAACAAGAGGAATCTAGAGATTATAAAATGAGCTAAGATTGAGACAAACATGAGTGAACATCTTGGCAAAAATGTTATAAAGGTTTAGTTCAAATATCAAACAGTGGGGGTGAGCAAAACAGTCAAATGTATCCAGTGTAGTGGCAATATTTACAATTTAGCTGGTACAATTTCAATTATCATTATTTGCCTTATCCACAGTAAAGACCATAAAAGATTCTGGAATTTTGTGTGATGAAGATGAAACATGGCATTATAATAACAATAACAATAATAATGATACTTATACTTATACCTATAATAGGAGCAGCACAATGGTTTGGTGGCAAACTCTTGGTGGCAACCAAGGAGTAAAAAGGCCTGGATTTAATTTGATTCCAGGGTACGAGCCTTTCTGTGTGCATGTTCTCCCTGTGCTTATTCCGGGTACTCTGATTTCCTCCCACAGTCCAAAAACATGTATGTTAGGTTGATTAGTGATTCTAAATTGCCCAATTGAGTGTGGCCCTACGATGGACTAGTGACCTGTCCATCTTGTAGCCCCCCTCCCTTCCGCCCTTCAGAGGGCTGGGATAGGCTTTTTGGGGGGGTATATTTGCTTGTACGCTTACACTGAAGAAAGACTGTAATTGAAGAAAGTGAAAAAACAGAAAAACCTTTTAATATCAGATGTTTATTCCAATTTATATATATTTACACGTTGTGTACTGGGTATGGTACTAGTCTCGGGTTCAACAAAATGTCAGTCAGAAATCATTATGTCTACAATAGCTAATTTCATCCATCAGGAAGAAATGACCACAAGTAGAAGCACGCCTCAGTAAACATGTATTCAGCGTGACAGGGGTATTAGATTAGATTCCATTCGATTCGATTAGATTAGATTAGATTGAATTTATTAATCCCACAGTGGGGAAATCTATTTGAAACAGCAGTCAGATCAGCAAATAAAACAACAACACAGAATAACACAGACTGTATAAACAGTATAAAAAGTTTCCAAACATAAATACAGAATAAATTGCACTTAAATATTGCATGGCTGTCACGCCCTCCTCTGTTATGAGCGCGCGCACAGCTGAGTCTCGTTGTGCGTTGATTTCGTACGCCTTATAAGCCGGCTGTTTCTCCTAGGGGTGTTGGTTCATCTCGCTTTTCTCGCCTTTTCCCCTTTTGCCTTGAATTGTTTTTTTTCATGCGCTTACTCAAATTAGGGTTTGCGATCTTGTCTCGTCTTGTCACGTCTCGTTCACGGTCGTTTTTGAATTTAAATCTTGTTCTTGTTTTTTATTTTTATTTTTTTAAATTTTTTTTTTCTTTATTATGAATAAAATGGCAATTTAAACCCGCTAATCCTGCGTTTGAGTGCGCTCCTTTTCCCCGATCCTGCTCCCCCCACCCTAACAGAATGAACCAACCAAATTCGCACCCAGCGGATTGGCGGCAGCCCCCCCCCCCCAATCGCATTCCCGCGGAGATATGACGGCTGACGCGGTAAGTGTCGGAAGTTTGTACGGGAGTACACGGCGTTTTTTATAATCTCAGCCACACACTTACACCACGCCCAGGAGCAAATGCGGGCTATGGTATTTGTGTTTAATGGAGAAGGCACTGGACTGGGTAGCTCAAGCCTGGAACATAAACCAGCTTCTCAGGGGAGGACATCGTTTACCACCACATGCGACTTCCTCACCCTACAGTGAAGGCTGTAGTCTTTTTGGTCCGCCCACAGATGTGCCTGGTGGGGTCAGAGGTGATCGAGGAACGTCTGCCTGGTCCGGAGGTGGTGGAGGAGCGTCTGCCTTGTCCGGAGGTCGCCGAGGTGCGTCTGCCTGGTTCGAAGGTGGTCGAGGAGCATCTGCCTGGTCCGGAGGTGGTCGAGGAGCGTCTGGGTGGTCCAGAGGCGGTCGAGGAGCGTCTGCCGGGTCTGGAGGTGGTCGGGGAGCGTCTTCCTGGCCCGGAGGTGGTTGGGAGCGTCTGCCTGGCCCGTATGTGGTCAGGGAGCATCTGCCTTGTTCGGAGGTGGTCGGGGAGCCTTGTCCTGCTCCTGAGGAGGCCTTGGGGCCTCGTTATGATCCTATAATGGAGGCTAGGAGGCCTCGTTCTGATCCTGTCACGGAGGCTAGGAAGCCTCATTCTGTTCCTGTCACGGAGGCTAGGAAGCCTCGTTCTGTTCCTGTCATGGAGGCTTGGAAACCTCATTCTGTTCCTGTCACTGAGGCTAGGAAGCCTCGTTCTGTTCCTGTCACGGAGGCTAGGAAGCCTCGTTCTGTTCCTGTCACAGAGGCTAGGAAGCCTCGCCTCGATCCTACCCTTTTAGGGTATTGGATCATTCATGGACCTGAACCCCCATTATCCCTTCTATGTTTATCTGGCTGAGTACTATTTTTTCTCTTTTTTTTTTCCTCTTCAGTGTTTGAGTATTTTTAGTTGTGCTTATAGCCTCAGCCTCAGGTATTTTTGTTTGTTCAGTGATTTGTGTTGTTTTGTCCCCTTTCCCTCTCGTTCATGTTCTTCTCTCTCGTTAATGTTCTCCTCTCTTGTTCATGCTCACCTCTTGTTCCCCTCTCTTGTTCAGGTTCCCCTCTCTTGTTCAGGTTCCCCTCTCTCGTTCATGTTCTCTCGGTTCCCCTCTCTCGTTCAGGTTCCCCTCTCTCGTTCATGCTCACCTCTTGGTCCCCTCTCTCGTTCAGGTTCCCCTCTCTTGATCATGTTCTCTCAGTTCCCCTCTCTCATTCATGTTCTCTCGGTTCCCCTCTCTTGTTCATGTTCTCTCGGTTCCCCTCTCTTGTTCATGCTCACCTTTTGGTCCCCTCTCTCGTTCATGTCCCCTCTCTCATTTAGGTTCCCCTCTCTCGTTCATGTTCTCTCGGTTCCCCTCTCTCATTCAGGTTCCCCTCTCTCGTTCATGCTCACCTCTTGGTCCTCTCTCTAGTTCATGTCCCCTCTCGTTCAAGTTCCCCTCTCTCGTTCATGTTCTCTCGGTTCTCTTCTCTCTTTCAGGTTTCCCTCTCTCGTTCATGTTCTCTCGGTTCCCCTCTCTCGTTCATGTTCTCTCAGTTCCCCTCTCTCGTTCAGGTTCCCCTCTCTTGTTCATGTTCTGTCGGTTCTCCTCTCTCGTTCAGGTTTCCCTCTCTTGTTCATGTTCTCTCGGTTCCCCTCTCTCGTTCAGGTTACCCTCTCTTGCTTATGTTCTCTCGGTTCCCCTCTCTCGTCTCCTCTTGGTTTTCTCTCTCGTCCTCTCATCTCAGGTCCCCTCTCTCGTCTGGTTCTGGTTCTGGTTCTTGTCTCGGTCCCCCCTCTCTTGTCTGGTTCTGGTTCTCGTGTCTGTCCTGCCCTGGTTCTCATCCCCGTTCCCCACTTTTTTTTCAAAGGGTCCCCCTAGGAGAACGCCAGGTAGCGTTCATAGAGGGGAAGGTACTGTCACGTCCTCCTCTGGTCTGAGCGTCCCCGGCGCGCTTGAACGCACAGCTGAGTCTTGTTGTGCGTTGATTTCGCACGCCTCATAAGCCGGCAGTTTTCTCTCGCTTTTTCCCTTTTTGCCCTGAATTGTTTTTTTTCATCCGCTTACTCTAATTGGAGTTTGCGATATTGTCTCGTCTCGTCTTGTCATGTCTTGTTCATGGTATTTTTTTTAATTTAAACCTTGTCCTTGTTTTTTATTTATTTATTTATTAATTTTATTTCTTTATTATGAATAAAATGGACAATTTAAACCTGCCAATCCTGCGTTTGGGTGCGCTCCTTTTCCCCGATCCTGCTCCCCCCACCCGCTCTGACAGAGGCATGCAATGCAGCTGGGGGTATGGCACGCAACGGTTAAATATGTGACCTAGATATGTTGCCCCTTCAGGAACTCGAGCTTCTTACCCACATCACCATAGCACCAAGTCACTGTCCCATTAATATGTGAGGACTATGTGCTGCAAGAAAACTAGATCGAGAGGTTGCCAGATCCATGTTCTAGAGCTGGGAAAATGTATGTGGGGTATACAACTTACACTATTCCAGCTGACTTCATGGACAAGCATTCTTTTTTCTTTCTGCTCACTCAGAGTAGCAGCTCTGGTTATATCCATCAGCTTCTGATACACTATCTTCAATACTCAAAGGTTCCACATTGTCAGAGGATAAAAGCTGAGGTTGGGTCTGTCCCTGGGGAGAAGAATCTTTAGTGTAGACTAAAGAGCTAGCGGTTGCAGAGTGAGAAGCAAGCTACGTCTAGCCCCGTTTAATACGCTTCCGCTAAATCCGATTGGGACCTCCAAGATATCATCTTACATTGTGTCTTAGCAACAGTCGGACCTGAGCCTCCATTAAAACAATGCCAGAAAAGAGCAAAGCTTACTAACCATACTGACACTAACCATACTCACATGATCCACCCCCAGACATCTCTGACAAAGGTATGTGCATGTTCGAAATAAATCTCAGACCTGGATAAACACACTTTAAATTCATGACTCTATTTTACAGTAACTATTTTAAGTTTTTTATTTAATATATTTGTATATAGCATTATTTCCTGAAGTAACCTGCCTGCACTTAAGGTTTTCGCACCTAATTTTGTACCTATTTGTAGACACAACATAGATTAAGACCAACTAATTCGGATCCAGTCTTCATTAGGCATGATCTGTATATCACTTCATCCAGCGCTATTGCTATTTTAAAGCAATCAATTCTAAATTCATTACAATTCCCCCTTAGCAAAGCCGATCCTGGGCAGTGTGGTGGTGTAGTGGTTAGCATGGTCAACTCACAACAAGAAAGTCTCGGGTTCGATTCCTGGGCCAGGTATCTTTCTGTTTATAGAGTTTGCATGTTTTCACCGCACTTACGTGGGTTTCCTCCGTGTACAACCTGTCCAGGATGTGTAACCCTGCCTCTTGCCCTATGTACGCTGGGATAGGCTTCAGCAAACCCTGAATTAGGAAAATGAATGAATGAAATTCGACCCTTTTTCCCCCAGTTTGGTTTTCTTAAGGTAACACTGCTGATTAGTCCCAATCCATTGAGTTCTCTTCCCACTGTGCATGTAGAAACAACCACTTTCTGTGTGTGATTCCCTGCAAAGCCACAAGAGGGTACTTGCAAAACTTTCTGCTCCCATGTTGTAGACTATGTGCTCCATTCTTGTTTGTTGTCTGTGTCTTGTCATGTGTGTTTCCCTGTTTTGTCACAGGCCTGTGTTTCTGTTGGTCTGGTCTTGCCCTGGTGCTTTTCACAGTCGTGAGTATGTCTGTCTCATGTACCTTTTTTTTTTTTTTTTACAGATCACCAGTGAAAAATCTCAGAAACTTGATTGACAGGTTCGTAAGTATAATTTATAACATACCAGTGAAATTAATCACTGTTATAATAATTTACATTTACAGTATTTAGCAGACGCTCTTATCCAGAGCGACTTACAAAAGTGCTTTGAGTCTCTACTTACATTCATCAATAATGCTACCTTGGATTACAAGCAAGTGAGCAAACCCGAAAAATTCTCAAGTTGGAAATGAGGGGGGTTTTTTTATGTTATCCGTCAGGTAGGTAGTGATGGAAGAGATGAGCCTTCAGTCGTTTTTTAAAGATGATCAAGTATATACTGTATATACTGAATATGTTTTTGAAAGCTGTGCACACCAAAATAACTTTTTTCCATCGGTTTTAACATTCCCGAGCATACAAGCACTTTCCAAACCTCCACTGAAAGGCAATCTTTTTACACTGTATGATTGTGGGTGTTCAGGTCTACCTGCAGTATGAAGGGCATTATATCTTTTACATTGAATAACTTTGTATTTAGAACTGCAGAACTTAGACATGAAAAACTTCACATCGCTCCTTGTGACATTGACTCTTGAATTTACCATCTTGAAGAGAATGTAAAAAAAAAATATTCAGATACTCACAGTCAACCAATCCAAGTAAAAGTTAATCATTGTACTATCATTGATATTTTGCTTTCATCTCAATGATTGTGTATGTGAATATTTCTGTTGACATCCTCTTTGAGATATTGTGATCACTACAGTTACTTCTTCCTTCTTTCCGTCCTTCCTTCCTTTCTTGAGTTCAAGTCAAGGGCCTGGAAGCTGTATACACTATACATAAACCCACAGGATATTTGGGTGGTTAATTTCTCCACATCCTGTTTTTTTCCATTGTCCATTTACAAAGCAATATGAAGACAATGTTAATTCATTTACTGTATAAAAACAGTAGACTTAATTTTTTATCTGTTTTTTTGGCAGGAACTAGGCTAGAAAACTATTAACAATGTCATCATCAGCTGAAATCCATTAAAACAGATTGCTATGCAGTAGTGCCATGGAGTTCAAGATACTTTGTAATCTAATAATATTTCAGTGTAGGGCGTGATGATGCAGTTATAATGTGAATCATAAAGTGCAGCTTGACAGTTGACACATATTTATTTGATAAAAATATGGGTGGGAGTTTTTTTTTAAAGTAAAGCAATTAAAAACACCAAAAATTATTTTACACCTGTGCAGTGCTCTCCATTTAGTCATTTAGGGAAATTCTGTATCATATCAATACAAAAAATCCCAATAAAAGCTTTTAATAAATATTTCTATTATGATTTAATATAATAGAAATATAAGCAACAATATAGATGTATAGTATAGTCATGACTTCATCCTCACTGTTCTTAAAGCTACAAAGTGATTAATTTTAATATTAAATAAATGTGCATATATAATTCCCAACATTTATATTAAATATATTGGTAGCTATTTGGCAGTGTAAAAATATTTTATATAATTGGATATATACAGCTACAGTTACAGTTTGGCAGACATTCTTTTCCAGAGCGATTTACATTTGGTCTCTTTTTACAACTGAGCATTTGTGGGTTAAAGGCCTTGCTCAAGGGCCCACAGTGGTGGCTTGGTGGAAATGGGATTCAAACCCCAGTCTTTCTGGTACTAGTCCAACACCTTAACCACTAGGCTACCACTTTCCCATATATACCATTTATACCATATATAAATGGTATATAGTATGTTAAGTTCATTCATTCATCTTCCTACCTGCTTATTCCCTAATTAGGGGTCACGGCGGTCTGCTGTTGATTATCCCAGCTCACATAGGGCGAGAGGCAGGGGTACACACTGGACGGGTTACCAGTCCATCACAGGTACACACATAGACAAACAACCATTCACACATACATTCACTCCTATGGTCGATTGAACCGCCACAAGAGCGAAGAGAACATGCAACCTCTGCATAGAAAGATCCCCAATCCGGGATTAGAAACCGGAATTTTCTTGTTGTGAGGCTATCTGTTTGAGAATTAAGGGTTTATGTGTTACTCCTTTCCTGCACAGTGATTTGGATGAATTGTGGCTTGGTTATCCCCCAATGCTATTACTGTCATCCGCTTCAAGAGCTTTTTTAGGTTAAAAGCTGTGCTTTGTGCAATTAAGTCAACTCCCTGGACCTATTTCATCCTCTGATCAATATTCACTAGTCCTCCCTTCATTTTGTGAGATGTGGGAATCAGTATGCTGCAGAGGAGCTTTAGCTTAATCTACGGCAAGATTTTACACTCTAGATTTCGGTCTGTTATTTTTCAAAATATCTGGTCCACCAAATGTTATAATCCATCAATGAATTTTGAATTACTGTTATTGAAAATGCAGCCTAGATGAAAATATGATGCAAACAAATAAACATGGCACAGTATGTTTGTGATGCTGTACTATAGGTATTATAAGAAGGACTAGTGTCAATCATCTAAGCTATGTGTGTGTGAATGGTGTATTTGGTTTGGCCGTGACAGCTGGTGAGTTCTCGCTTATTAGTAGGTGAGAGACTAGTATGCGTCAGGTCTTGGCACATCACTTTGCAGCGTCTGCTTTTGGAATGCTGGAACGTCTGTGTGTTTGTGTCTCGTTTGTGTCTTTTGCTTATATGATGTGTTCAGACTGAAGATGGGAGCATATGTTTTCTAATATGCAGTGAATGTGATCCTTCTATTCATGCACACTTCAGAGTATATGTGCTGGTACATATCAGAAATCAAACAATTTGTCATTCATTTTCTATTTGATTGGCCAAAAATAGAATAGAAGAAGATTAAATCCAACTTTCAGGACTTAACATTTTTATGGCATGTATAATGTCATCATTGTCATAAACAGTTTTTTTTTTTTTTTCAAATTCAACGTTGAAGAATGTTAAACTAATGCACTTTATCTACAAACATTCAGATGTACTTGTCTGAATTCAATCCAGAACATTGTGTATTTTCAATTGCTATGGTAATGATGTGTTCATTGGTATATATTTCAGCTTTATTAAAAGGAGCTTGTGATCTATAGAGGTGTAGATTAGCTGATGCTCCTAGTGTGTGTATAATATATTAATGATCTCTAGCTTACTGAAACTTTAAAAGTTTTAGTTTTTCCCTGAATGTGGAGATATGTCATATTGATTTTTTTTTCTTTTTATTCCTCAGGCAGTGGCTTTATTTATCACCAGTAAGACCTAGGTGAAAGTTTTAAGTTTTTCATTGTTTCCCTTAGGCTACTTTCTCCAGTAGAGCTGAACTTTTCTTTGAGTTGAAACTAGTATAAATTTCCTGATTACAGTATTGAGATCAAAAAAAGTGTAGACTGTGTGCATGAGATTTTTGAACAGAGTCTATTCGCAAGAGTGATTTCCAAAAGGTTTTCCAAAAAAAATGAGAATTGATTAAGGAAATGGAGTTTATGAAAAGAATGAATGAATGAATGAATGAATGAATGAATGACATACCGGGCTGCAAACAATGCAACCCCACCACAAGCCAGATTTTTGTAAAGCCAAATTATTAGTAAATAGTATTAAACTGAAATTATTTCCTTCACTGATACCTGCTCTGTTTTCATTATTGCTTTTTGATTTCCCAGCTCCTCTGTCTATCTAATAAATCTCTGCACATTCATCCATTAAAGCCAACCAAATCATCTTTGTAACATGAAGCATAAAATGGATGTTGTTGATAGCGGGGAGATTTAAGGCCGGTGGGATTCAGATAATTTCATCATGTTAGGAATAGCAATTTAGAACAAGACTGCAGTTGTTATAATGCCTAGAGCTATTAAAGAGCTTTTTCTTTTTCAAACTATCCATCACAATCTTATTTATTACAGAGAACACAGAGGTCAGATACAGCATTAAATAAAAATTTATATAAAATTATGGGCATTTAATGAATACAATTTTTAAACCTCTCACATTAAACCAATGTTATAAGAAAACAGAATGTTTCCATCATCCCTGCTTAATGGATACAGTATATCTGTTTTTCTCTTTACTTTTTTTTATTGTTTGTTTTTTGACCAGATATCAGATAGATAGATAGACAGACAGACAGACAGACAGACAGACAGACAGACAGACAGACAGACAGACAGACAGACAGAC
>JAOTRA010002063.1:0-10158 GCA_026260255.1 Pseudolaguvia tuberculata | reverse complement strand
CAGGTAAAGAGGTCTGGGGACGGTCAGTCACCATTCCAGTTCATCCCAAAGGGGTTCAGTGGTGGTAAGATCAGGACTTTTTTTCACTCTAATAATAACCCAGCATGTGATAATAGAGGTCAGGGGTTTTGTTCTTAGGAACAGTGTCTCTTGGTTCCACTGAAGGAATAATTTAATGCTACAACAACCAATATATAGTCTAGACAACTGTGGGCTTCCATATTTTAGCAATACTTCGAGGTGGAACCACATACCTAGTACCTAGAATGTACCTATTCCTGATTCTTTATTTATGCAATGTTATGCAAAAGGTGATGATTTTTCATTCATTCATTCATTCATTCATCTTCTACACCCTGGACAGATGGATGTGCTAATCACAAATCTATATTTATAGTTTTTTTTTATGTTGCTCTCTGCCGACCCTATCAATACTGTACAAGCAACTCTGGACGAAATTTAGAACTCATACCCATCGGATTGAGTGTTTTATTTATATTTAAAACAAATGTATATTATATTTATATTAAAAACAAAGGGTTTGAGGCTACATTTAGTTTAAAAAAAACAGACCTAAATATTTATTTTCCTCTACAAGTGATGTCACTACATTTCACCTCTACAACCAGAGCAAGAGCGTGTGAGAAACAATGCAGAATTCCCGCTTGACAGGGCCGGTGTCATAGCCTCACTAATGTTGCTCTTTGAAGATGGTGGGCTTATCGACATGTTCTCTGTGAACCTTCTGTCTAGACGAAAACAGAAAGCACTGTGGCGGCTCAAAATGCCACTCCATTGTACTCTGTTCAACAACTGAAGATTTCATTGTCATGGTGCTTTCGAGTCTTTTCTCTTTAAAATAACTCCTATCATATACTTCTAGATGAGTCGTCTGGCAACCAAGGACAAGCTGGAGATATGGTAGGTTAAGGAGAAGAAAAAAATAGGTGGTGGGGAAAAAAAAAATCTTGAAAAATTTTGCAGTCCATTAATATGCAACAAGCTAAAGGTATATTCATTCTTTCTTTCATTCATTCATTTTCTAACTCACTTATTCCCTCACAGGGGTCTGCTGTAACCTATCCCAGTGCACATAGGGTGAGAGGCAGGGGTACACCCTGGACAGGTCGCCAGTCCATCTCAAAGCCACACATAGACGAACAAGCACTATATTCACTCCTATGGGCAATTTGGACTTACCAATCAACCTAATGTACATGTTTTTGGACTGCGGAAGGAAACCGAGAACTCTGAGCGCAGGCCCAGGAATCGAATCCACAACCTTCTTGTTGTGGGGCAGACATGCTAATCACTATACCACCACGCCACCCCACCGATGGAATACTAGTGAAAAAAGTTGAGGAATCAAAGCGTACCATTAGCCTTGAATTCAACGCTGCATTAATGATATTCATTCTTTCATTCATTCATTCATTCATTCATTCATTCATTCATTCATTCATTCATCTTCCTACCCGCTTATTTCCTAATTGGGAGTCACGGATTAATGATATTATTATTATAACAGTGTTGAAGGTGGTAGTACTGCAATAAAATACTGCATGTTTCAACACTAACAAGAAGAAAAATAATTATAGCTTTTGAAGCACAAACCAGGACCCCCTCAACATCCTGAATACTTTTCCAGTCTTTCCCTAAATAAAATCTCTCAGGATGACCTTCAATAGATGAATCAGTCCATCACAGGACCACTCTAACTCCTATGGGCAATTTGAAGTCACCAATCAACCTAACATACAAGAATACCCAGTAAACTGGCAGGTCATTAATACAGTAGTGAATATTGATGCTGTATGAATGCTAATGCTAATATAAAGCTGAAAACGAGGGTTCGATTGAAAGGCAGCTGTTTGCACTGTCCGGTTAAGAGCATTTCTTCCTGTATTTGCGCATTCGATTATGGCCAGTACATATTGCTGACGATTAAAAAACAAGAGGCACTTTAGTCAGCATAAACGGCCAGGCGGACGACTGGCTTCAGTGATCACTGGCTCGATGGAGAGCTGGCAGCGTTCTGACATTAGAGATGAGTTCCTCAGGATTGATAATCCGCTTGATAGTTATGTGAACTCTGCCTGAGAATTGCACCCTGGACCTTCCTGCTGTAAGGCGATCATGCTAAGCACTACACCAGCGTACCGCCCTATTTTCGTACCCACTTATTCCCTAATTCGGGGTCACGGGGGTCTGCTGGTGACTATCCCAGTGCACATAGGGCGAAAGGCAGGGGTAGGTCACCAGTCCATTATAGGGCCACAGACAGACAAACAAACACTCACACACACATTCACTCCTTTGGGCAATCAACCTAATGTCCATGTTTTTGGACTGTGGGAGGAAACCAGAGTAACCGGAGGAAACCCATGCAAACCTATGCAAACTTTGCAACTTTCGGAATTCGAACCAGCGATCATCTTATTGTGAGGCAACCGTACTAACCACTACACCACCGCGCCGACCCACTCTAATTTGTTTGTTTGTTTGTTTTTTATCTGAGTGAGTAGCTAAATACACCGCTAATAAATGATACACTTTGGATTAGCTTCCTGTTTTTGTGTGAAATAACAAAAAGCTATTTATTGCAAAATCGTACAATTGAAAAACACCTGCTGATGTCACAGGTTAATTAAAAAAAGCTCATATTTACTTTGGTCACAGAAGGAAACTATTGTTTCCTGATTAGTGAATGAAGGGAAAAATCAATTGAATGAAATGACTCGATTGGTTGCGTTATACTCGTTTAACGGTTAGTGAGTGAGGGCAGATGCATTGAAGGCCTATGTGACTAATCCGCTATTTATGCTTCATTATGCTTGCCTTGTTTTATTTACTGGTGGTTACTAGGTTACCAAATACCACCGTCCGCTGCTTGAACCACTTGTTGGAAATCGCAGTTTGTTTTTTCATGCTTATCAACGTGGAACTAATTTTTCTTTTAACTCGCTTATTCCCTAATTCAGGACCCCGAGGCGTTACTGGAGCCTATCCCAGTGCATGAACAATTACACACACACACCTCTATGGGTAATATAGAATTAACCAATCAAACTAATGTGCATATTTTTGGACAATGGGAAACCAGAGTACATGGAGAAAACCAATGCAAGCCGAGAAAGAACATGCAAACTTTTTAAATGACCCCTTGCATGAGAAGCAAACCCGTGACCTTCTTGCTGTGGCATAGTGGAAAGCACGGTTGCCTCACAACAAGAAGGTCCCGGGTTAGATTACGGAGCCGGGGATCTTTCTGTGTGGAGTTTGCATGTTCTCCCAGCATTTGAGCATTTGAGTATCCTCCAGGTACTCCGGTTTCTGCCCCTGCCTCTCGCCCTATGTGTGCTGGGATAGGCACCAGCAGACTACCAGAGACCCTGAATTAGGGAATAAGCGGGTAAGAAGATGAATGAATGAATGAATGAATGAATGAATGAATGAATGAATGGTACACATGACAATAAACTGATAAAAGTCATGGTAATTTATTGTTGTATCTTTTTACAATTAGTTTCCATCATCTCAGCCCATCAAATAACATATCGTTCCAATTTAAGTTCAATTCTTTACTAATATCATCCTGAACGATAATCGTTCAACATCCAACCAGCAAACTGATGCTTCAGAATAAAAGATCTGAACCTAAGAAATAAAAATTCCAAAGAATGGAGCTGAATCTGAAGAACAGGCCGGAGGTAAACATAAAGAATAAATGTCTTAGGGTGAGAGAGGATTTGCTGAACCAAGCTTCTCCATCTATGAGATCTTACATCAATCCCAAAGTACCTGACTTGAAGTTAAACCAGCTACTGTAAAATAAACGTATTGAAATATTTACGAGGAACCAAACAATTGTACTGACATTTTGTTTACAGTACCACTTTATAGAACTCTACAATATATACTGTCATCCACACTCGGGACCTGGTCTGACTCGTACCTTCACTGATCTTGACCTTATGAATTTGATACCAGTGAGAACACTGCATAGGAGGCATTGGATCAGGTCCAGCTTTACCCCCTAGAGTTTAGGTATTGCGGCAAAGGTAATCTGCAGCGATCAGGGAGACAGATGTTTAGCTTTAGGAGTTCAAGTATAGAACACAGTTATTCTTGCACATTTGTGAATACATTCATGTTTAGGACAATCATTTCTGTCTGATATGAAAATGATCGATACAAAGTGTGTGTCACGTTTGGCTCACAGTCGACTTCTGGTCTAATAGCTCGCCAATGCAGATGGGGGTAAATATTCACGGCAGGAAGGAAGGAAGGAAGGAAGGAGGAATAATTATATATAAGTGTACTTGGAAGGAAGGAAGGAAGGAAGGAAGGAAGGAAGGAAGGAAGGAAGGAAGGAAGGAAGGAAGGAAGAATCATATATAAGTATATTAGGAAGGAAGGAAGGAAGGAAGGAAGGAAGGAAGGAAGGAAGGAAACCATGGATAGAACTTTCCTATCAGCACACCACAGGCCAGACCTCCTTGTCCAACATTAGTGTTTGATCTCATTAACGTCCAGAATCCAAAACATTCTGTTGATGTGAAACTTTTTCTCTCTATACTGTGTACAGACCTACAGCTATAAATCCAAACAGTAGCATTGTGTTCCATCCCCCACTTTCCATCCAATATATAGAGGAGCTCATGTGGGACGATCTGCTAATGATTAATTACATACTGCATCATTTAGGAAACATGAATGCAGATTTCAGACACCGTATTTCGTTCAGGCTTGTTGGCGAGCTGCTACTGGCCCCCACCGCCTGAGCTGTAGGGGGTAGAATCTCCACCTGAAGTCAAATAATTTAATAGCTGACAGGGTTTATTCCTTATACACTAAAATACTTGCTAAATGCTATGCATAATGAACATCATCAACGCTAAACACTTTGTACATCATCCATCTCAAGCATTTCAACCAGTACTTGGGTGTGAACTAACATGTACCACCTCTAGGGGGCTCCAAGCTTCAGAAATGACAAGTTAAACCACAAAGCCTCCCTATGGTACACAACACACACTGGAGGTGAGACATTTCGCTGTGTCCACGTGATCTGTGCTAAATGGGTTATATCCTAAACGACATCAGATGTGTCCTAGATTGGGATTACATTGAATATGCAAAGTTTTCTTTTTTTAAAGAGAAACATCTGCACAAATAGATTCCATAAGTTATTTAAGCAAAGAATATTTGCATTGAAATGGCATCTAACCACCATGGACCGGATTATATTCCTATGGATCTTGTTCTTCTCCTGTGCTACAGTATCCAAATCCTTTTTGACAGCCATCTCTCTCTCTCTCTCTCTCTCTCTCTCTCTCTCTCTCTCTCTCTCACGCTCTCTGGGATTAGAAGTGATGTCTGGACAGAAACCTACAGCCGCTTCTTTAGGGCTGATTGATCCTTCCAGGAAGTCCATCCTAGGTTTCACTCATGCCTGGTTCATTTACATTTCAATGGAGAGGTCCGATATGTGTGAAAGCTCCCATTGATGGGGGAAAGGGGTCACTGCCCAATATCCTACTATCACAACAGGGCTTCCTTTTTCATTATCGACTGGAGAGCGAGTTACTGCTGGGAGCGTCGGATCCCTCCTTAGGCATATTTATGGTCAGTTACCTAAACGGACAGCTTTCCCCAGGAGCAATGAGGGTTGCACTGAAGAGACACAAATGAAGAAGACATAGGTATAGAATTTCTCCTGGAGTGGATTGGTTTCCTGCAGGTGGGAACCTAAGCTTTGTCCAGAAGTTATTTCTTAAAACATCAACAGGTTCAATATTCTTCTTGATCATCTGTCAGTCGAATGAGTAGCACATTAGTGGTCGAGGATATTAAGAAATTTGTTTCTTTAAATTTATTGATGCCGTGAGGGAAATTCTTGATTTCGCATATCCCATCTAAGTAAGTTGGGGGTCCGAGCGCAGGGTCAGCTATTGTACAACGCCCCCTGGAGCAGGAAGGGTTAAGGGTCTTGCTCAAGGACCAAACAGTGGCAGACTCTGGTTCTCAAGATTTTTCCTTGGCGATGGTGGGGCTTGAACCCAGGTCTTCCTGGTCTTCCTAACCATTGAGCCACCACTGCCCACCAACCGTCTAAGGGGCTCAAAGCTTCAGAAATAGCGAGTTAAACCACAAAGCAACCCTGTGGTCCACAACACACACTGGGGGTGATTATTAATATCATATCATACTTTTAATGCTGAACGTTTACAGCATACAGTGGCGGCGCGGTGGTGTAGTGGTTAGCACGCTCGCCTTACAACAAGAAGGTCCTGGGTTCGATTCCCGGGTCTGGGGTCTTTCTGTGTGGAGTTTGCATGTTCTCCCCGCGCTTGCGTGGGTTTCCCCCGGATACTCTGGTTTCCTCCCACTGTCCAAAAACATGTACATTAGGCAGATTGGTGAGTCTAAATTGGCCATAAATGCCCAGCCATTAGGGAGCAACCTTAGTGCCGGTCCCAAGCCCGGATAAATGGGAGGGTTGCGTTAGGAAGGGCATCCAGCGTAAAAACCCCGCCAAGTCGAGTGCGGATCGCGGATCCGCTGTGGCAACCCCAAACGGGAGCAGCCGAAGGACAAAAGAAAGAAAGTTTACAGCATACAGTTGTCCGAATGATGCAATCGGATCTAAAGCTGGAACATCAAAGTGGAAGAAGAGAAGCTTTATCTAAGCAACAGGACCAAATATGCAGCTATAATTCCAGTTAATTTGCATGAAGATCTTCGGAATAATAATTTGCTCCAAATGGCGTTTTAAATAAAGATGATTATCATTATTATTTAACTTCCACATTAAGTTTCCAATCAGGTAATGTAACAACTCGTGTTTATTGCGTACTTAATAGCCAATGGCGGCAAATGCTGTAGCGCGTTTCTTTATAAATCTACGGCATGCACTTCAGGATGAAACATCTGATTCATCACGGTGGTCATTTTTTCTAAAACAATTAAGATAAAAAAAAAAGATGAATGAGGACAGATGTTCCGTAAAGATTGGAGGCATTTGGATTAAATCGTTTGTTAACCAATGACAAGGAGGTTTAAAACGGTGTTACACTGACACATACTAGCGGAATGATAATCATCGGTAAATTTGTACGTTTTTTCTGCCAATCGGTGCTCCTAAATTATATGCTTTGTGGATTAACATTAATCATGATCATTAAGGCTCCTTCAGTTGATCGATAGTTTAAAGAGACTATGGTGAGATCTTGCAGCACCCCATCTGGTCAGATAAGGAATTGACAAAGATATATTTTCCCCGTTTTTTTATATTTATGGCATTTGGTAGACGCCCATATTTACTAAAAAAGCAAATGAAAAAAATTGGATCTGCTGCTGCTGATTCTGCCCACGCTTGTGTGGGTTCCTTCCGGGTACTCCAGTTTCCTCCTACAGTCCAAAAACATGCAGATGAGGTGGATTGGTGATTGTAAATTGTCCATAGGAGTGAATGTGTGTGTGAATGGTTGTTTGACTATGTGTCCTAGGAGTTAGGAGAGGCACCAGCAGAACCCCGTGACCCCGAATTAGGGAATAAGCGGGTTAGAAGATGAATGAATGAAGTATTTGATCCGCTATCAATCAGCAAGGTTTCTGCCACACAGCTGACTTTTATAGTATAATGACCAGAGATTTGGGAAGGCTCCTAATGTCTGTTCATAATCTGTAGAAAAATCACTTGTCCATTGAAGCAATTAAAGATTAATGTCAATTTATTTTGTCACCTACAGGATTATACAGAGTACAACATATAGGGAAATGTTTTTCTTCGCATATCCCATCTTAGTAAGTTGGGGGTCAGAGCGCAGGGTCTGCTATTGTACAGCACCTCTGGAGCAGGAAGGGTTAAGGGTCTTTCTCAAGGAGCCAAAAGTGGCGGACTCGAGAGCAGGTTTTTTTCCTTGGTGGTGGTGGGGCTTGAACCCATGTCTTTAATCAGATTCCAAATTGTTTGCTTCATCCAATCCTAATTATCACGTTTATCAATCAAATTAGTATAAATATTTGTATGTCATAAATGAATCGAGTGAAATGAGGGGCAAGCGCTAGGGTAGTCAAAGTCAAGTCAAAAGTCAAAGAAGTTTCATTGTCATTTTAACCATCTATGACGGATCAGTATACAGTAAAATGAGATATCGTTTCTCCAGGACCACACGGTGCTACAGACAATAATTACTTACAATAAGAACAGTGCAAACAGTGCAAACGGTGAGACAATTATTTACAATACAAAGACAGCAGATAAGGACAATGATACAAAGACATAGACACTGACTAAGATTGGTAGTGAGGTAGCTGCAAAAAATAAATAAAGTCCATCACATGGTCACACATAGACAATTACAGTTACTTCTATGGGCAATTTAGAATCCCTTATCAACCTAATGTACATTTGTAGACTAAAGAAGGAAACGGGGAGTACCCGGAAAAAACCCATGCAAGAGAGCGAGGAACACAAGAAATATGAGATTTCGTTATGAGATTTCGTAAGTTTCAAATGTGTGTAAGTGAGTGTTGAATATTTGGATGCTGTTAACCCCCCCCCCCTCCCTCTTTCTCATGGCGGCACCATCAAAAGACTAATGACCAATCAGAGAATTCCGTGCCTTCCATAGATACACACGAAGCTCATGGATAATTATTTATATGGGAGATGTGAAGGAATTGAACCCACAGGATTAATTTTTGTGAACAATTTCTTATCCAGATGGGCGATGCTGCAAAACCGGTAAGGAGCTAACAAAGTAATGCAAGCCGGGCGAGGTCGAGTGGGGGAACAGCCGCCTGCAACGTGCTAATCTCTTCTCCGTTGTACACCTCATATGTGCCATGTCTAATAATGAACCCAAGTCCCTCAATACAAGCTCCTGCCATTAACCTTGAAATGCCTATCGCTCAGCAGGAGAGTACACAGCTTTGGTAGGTGATTTACAGCTGTGGCGAGTGTTGTTGATTAAACCTACATGCGCAGCTGGTCTGAAATTGAAGATAGGTGGCGTATGAGGATTAATGTGACTTGGTGTATCACTCAAATCCTTCTAATTGTACTGATCGTACAAGAAAATCTTTCTACAATGATTGGAAAGTTACTTTAGTGTTAGATAAGCTATTCATTGCCGAGACTTGAAGAACACCCAAGCAAAAAAAAAGTGCAAGTTTAATTGAATGGTGGTAAAAGGCTACGGTTGTGTTCTGGATGCTTCTACACACCTGTCTATGCCTTTTTTTTTCTGGTTGGCTTCCTCCGCTATGTTGACGGCTTGCTTTTTGTTGCTGATGTGGGCTGTCTCGAGAACCTGAGAACTGTTTCCATTCACCATCTGTTTGGGGGTTGCCAGGGTGCATTTTTAAATGCCATATGACGTGATTTGTTTGTCCAACTTTGGATCTAGTGAAAATCTTGTAATAGCTGCTAGTCCTACATGTAGCATTTAGCACAATAGACAATATAGAAATAACTATTTTAAATCTATCCTATAATAGTAATTAATTAAAAACACACAAACAAAGTGATTAAGTGTATTCTATAATTATACACATAATTATTTAATAAATTCATGCAAATGAATTAGTTTATGAATTTTACATCGTTTAGACATGAAGAATCTCATCTAATTAAAGTGATGAATTAAATAATAGAGGAATTCTTAAGAGTGTTAGCAACGGCGCCCCCAAACTGTGAGTCAGACAAGCTTTAATTAGATGGAGACTTTTTTTTTTTTTAAGTAAGTCTATTAGGGTTGGAACTTCACCCAAGGAGTAGGGCTTGGTGGGTGGGGGAATAGTGTGCGAAGTTTTTATATTTATTTGATATTTCTTAATTTGTGGACTATATTAAAAACAAAAGCTTAAGTTAACTGAATATTGTGTTTGATCGGTAGAATATAAAGTATCCGTGGAAGGTCATGCATATAAAATATATAGAGAGAGAAAATAGAGCAAGAGTACAAGAGGGAAGAGAGCAAGAAACAGACAGAGGGAATAAAGCGTGAGGGAAGAGGGGGAAAGAGATGGAGAGAGAGAGAGGGAAGTAAGAAAGGAAACGTGAGAGGGAGAATGAGAGAGAGAGAGAGAGAGAGAGACAGAGAGAGAGAGAGAGAGAGAGAGAGAGAGAGAGAGAGAGAGAGAGAGAGA
>JAOTRA010002045.1:0-10159 GCA_026260255.1 Pseudolaguvia tuberculata | reverse complement strand
TATGCAGGTAGTTGGGGTGAAAGAGGCAGATGTAGCGGACAGGGTAGGGTGGAGAAGAATGATCCGCTGTGGCGACCTCTAACGGGAGCAGCCGAAAGGAGAAGAAGAAGAAGAAGAGTAACAAAACTGTTGACAATTTTGCCATAAAGAAAGTGGTGAAAAGAGCAAACGAAGGTGTAAAGTTTTAAGCTGGACAAGGGATAAGTGCTTAATTTTTTAGGGAATAAACAGGCAAGAAGATGAATAAATGAATGTACTAAGAGCATTTCCCCACCAGACCACCAGAGGGCAATCTTGGCTTTCTGTCTCTTTAGTTACATGTACCATGTGCTCTGTTTGTTGTAGTCTTGGTCATGTGTCTTGTTCTGTCAATCTCTCATTTAGTTTGTGTATATGTATTGTGTATACATTATATCCCCCTGTGATTTTTGTCTGTCTTTGCAAAGATTTTCAAGGTTAAGAACAACTAAGCAGTGGTTAGCATGGTTTGATGTCCGGGCCGGGGATCATTCTGTATGGAGTTTGCATGTTCTCTCTGCGCTTGCTTGGATTTCCTCTGGGTACTCTGGTTTCCTCCCACAGTCCAAAAACATGTACAATTGGTTGATTGGTGAGTCTAAATTGCCCATAGGAGTGAATGTGTGGTTGTTTGTCTATGTGTTGCCCTGTGATGAACTGGTGACCTGCCTCTCGCCCCTTTGTGTGCTGGCTCCATAGGCTCCAGCAGACCCCTGTGACCCGGAATTAGGGAATAAGCGGGTAAGAAGATGAATGAATGTATACAGCACACTGATGCGTTATGCATTTAGTCAAGTGGTAATTTGCAAAAGTTGTAAACATTTCCTTTCTTATCCTGGCAATTTGACATGCTTAGTGGAAGTAAACGCCTCCAAAAGACCTTTTTTCTCTGTCAGTCTATGTAAAGCACACAAAAAGCCATTTTGCATTAACAAACTTTAGTGGTTATTGTTCTATAGAAACTTTAATTGCTCCTGCCTTTGTCCTGTGTAACTATAGTTAGCATGTTCCGGTTTCCTTTCCCAGTCCAAAGACCTGCATTATAGACAGTAAAATTGTCAGTTGTGTGTAGTTTTATGTGCACGACTGTCCCTTACTCAGGCCAGGATATAATCTGTTTGTGCCCCTGAGGCAACCCTGGAAGCCCTATAGTCAGTTAGAGTTACAGAATTTGGCAGTTACTCTTATCCAAAGTGACTTACATTTGATCTCCTTTTGTACAACTAAGCAATTGTGGACTGAGGGCCTTGATCTAGGGCCCACAATGGTTGCTTGGCAGAGGTGGGAATGAAACCCCGCACTTCCTGGTATCAGTCCAACACCTTAACCACTAAGCCACCACTTTCCATTTAAGGTCACCTAAGGACATTCTTCTTTATAGTCTTTTCACTCTAAATGTGACTCCAGTGTGACTGTACCATGTAATCACTATGATAGTGTAATGATTTATAATAACAGTCACACTTAAATGATATGCTGTGACATGAAACAAACTGAAAAGGAAAGATTTTCAAATTATATACTGAGATGAAACAGTTCCATAAGGTACAAAACACTGATCATCAAAAAAAAAATATGGATGCACACATACCTACATACACAATATAAACAAATGTATTGGGATTGCATCCAATATTGGGATTGTAGTCATATGTGTTTTCTAGTCTTACTCTTACTCTGTTATTACTACTGCGTATAACGTTTCTGCAAATGTCTTTTACTAGATGGTGGAGTATGGCTATCCATCCATTCATCCTTGTTTATTCCTAATCAGGGTCACAGTGAATCTATTCATTGTCTAATTGGGTGGAAAGCACCAGTCAATCCATACAGACAAATAATTTCAAAACTTATAATCACTTCCTTCACTTTGGTGAGTCTAAATTGTCCATAGGAGTGAATGGTTGTTTGTCTATGTTTGGCCCTGAGATGGACTGGCGATCCCTCCAGGGTGTACACCTGCCTCTTGCCCTATGTGAGCTGGGATAGGCGCAACAGACCCCAAATCAAATAATAAGCAGTAATAAGAAGATGAATGAATTAATGAATAATCACTTCTATGGACAATTTACATTATGGGAAGAAACTGGGAAACCCGGAGTAAACCAGTGTGCCTTAAGTTCATCCAGATTAATCCATCCAGTTTAAATGGCTGAGGACAGGGTTAAAGAGCTTTGTGCATAATGGGACAGTAGTTTCAGTGAGGAGAAATCTCAGTTATGGATGTGCTGGTAAGGTGTCCATGAATTTCTTTATATTTCCCATTTAACAATGGTGTCTACAATATATATCAATGTGATATTTCTAACACACTTCTCACTTTTGTTCTTTTCCATCACTCCTAATGGCCAGACTTCTATTTTAATAACAGCCTATGCTCAGTTATTAGCTATAATATCAATGATAACTACCTGACAAAGCGCTTATTTCCAGAGGTGGGGCTGAACAGATGTTGGTGTTGGCTCGGATGGAGGACACCACATGGTCCATGGCAGCTTCACAGCAGGATCATGCCAGGTAGCAGCTGCTTAAACAGCTCTGTCTGCTATTGTGTAGACACAACAGAGTGTTACAGTAGACTGGGGTACCTACAAAGCTGGCTTGTGTCAAGAAAAGGGGTCCTTACCACTACAATTCCCAGATTCGTTTGACTACACAGACGGCACAGGACAAAGACTACGATAGCTCCAGTGTGGGCGTTAGCATGTTCTCTACATTAGTTAGTTAACAAGTTCTTTACACTAGTTAGCTAACATGTTCTCTATAAGTCTAAAAACCTGTGTTGTAGATGAATTGGCATGTAGAGTTTATCTCTAGTCAGTAAGTGTGTAGCGGTGGTGCAGTGGTTAGCACGGTCAATAAACAGTCATAGTCTTTCTGTACGGAGTTTCTGTGCAGCCCTCCATGAAAAAAGTCTTTCTGTGCGGATGTTTCTGTGCAGCCCCCATTTAAGAATTAATTTAGAAGATGGATAAATTAAACAGTTTAATTTATTGACTTTTCTTAAGCACTTTCTTAAATGCTGGTATTTTTCATAATTTCATACTTCTTCTTCTTTCTATTCTCCTTTCGGCTGCTCCCATTAGCGATCGCCACAGCAGATCGCTCTTCTCCACACTACCCTGTCCTTTACATCTGCCTCTTTCACCTCAACTACCTGCATACAGTCCCTCACCACATCCATAAACCTCCTGTTTAATCTTCCACTTTTCCTCCTGCCCGGCACCTCCATCCTCAGCATTCGTCTACCAATATACTGCATGTCCCTCCTCTGCACATGTCGAAACCATCTCAACCTCTGCCTCCCTCACCTTGTCTCTATAACATCCTATGTGTGCCGTCCCTGTTATAATCTCATTTCTTATCCTGTCCATTCTCGTCACTCCCAATGAAAATCTTCAACTCTGCCACGTCCAGCTCCTCCTACTGTCTTTTTTATCTTTTTGCCCCGTTGATCATAAGTACTTAAACTCATCCACCTTCACTACCTCTTCTCCCTGCAACCTCACCACTCCATTGCCTTCCCTCTCATTCACACACATGTACTCTGTCTTGCTTCTACTGACTTTCATTCCCCTTCTCTCCAGCGCATACCTCCACCTCTCCAGGTACATCTCAATCTGCTCCCTACTCCCACCACAGGATCATATTCATACTTCAAAATCCAGGGCATCCTGGAATTTTTTATGTACTGCAATTTACATACTTAGGATTCAGACATAATACCTAATGTGCATACTCACCTTTGTCTACCATACAGTTGTAAATATGTGGTAGACTTCTATCTGCCTGTGTATGAAAACTGCTATGGAAAGTTTTAGTTTCAAGGTTTTTGAAGCCTCACTGATAAAATGCCCCTGGAAATTTGCACTTGTTTTATCTCAACATTTTTGATGCAGCAGCACTTAGTTCGTCATCAACATTCTGCTAAGCACCGGTTCTACTTTAACACTAATATTGTCGTCAAAGCTAGTTTGCATGTCATAAGTGCATGTCAAATACCACATGTAGGTTGTGGTGTTTTGCTGAGTGCACTGTTTGGGGTGTACTCTGTTAGATCACTTTTCAAGTGGGAAAAAACCTTGCCATTTCCTGCTGGAAGTTAGGAGTGAAACATTTCCTGAATATGGAAAGTCTTTTGGCTCATGTTTCATATGGACAGGATGTTTGATATAGACTTTATTGTCAATGTGCAACGTTGGTGTACAGAGCCAATGAAATGCATAAGGTGCATAAATTGCCTAATTACAAGAAGTAGCAGTAGAGTAAATAAGGCTATGATGTTCATGATAGGTATAGAGGTGAGAGTAATGAATGTTGCAGAAGGTCCAGTAGTATGTAACATTAGTTAATTTATTAATTTTTAATTAACTTATTCCTTAATTCGGGGTCACTGGGGTTTGCTGGAGCCTATATATATATATAGGTTACACACTCTAATATTTTGCTGGAATGTCTTTACAGCATGCATTTGTTGAGGCATTGCTTCGATAAACTTCTGCAATGTCAAAAGATTTATTATTACCAAGATTTATTTCACCAAGATATTGCATTGAGGATGTTAGATGATAATCTGACTGCTGTACAAATCCGTCTCCAGCACATCCCAAACATTTTCTATGAGTTTAAGTTCTTTACTCTGTGGTGGCCAATCCATGTGTGAAAATGGTGTCTCATGCTCCCTGAACCACACTTTCATAATTTGAGCCCGATTAATCCAGCCATCTTTATGCCAGTGCCATTAAAGAAGGAAAGAATAGCCTAGTCATTCGAAATATTCAGGTAGTCAGCTGACCTCATTCTTAACCTAGACCTTCTGTACACACCACTACATGGAGTGTACAGAATTGTAATGATAGTTGTGGAGGGTAAAGTTCAAAAGTTCTATTATGATTAAGTAATAATTATTAACACTATTCAGTGTAGACACATGAAAAAAGCTCAGTCTGTTTATATGGATTCTGAGGCATCAGTATTGTATACCCGGTTTATGAAGTATGAACAGTCCATGATTGGAGTGAGAGGGACCTTTAATTATGCCCTTCCCCCTTTGCAGACAATGTTTCTCATAAATGTTCTGCAAGGTGCATAAATGTGTGCTAATGATTTGTTAGCAGGTTTTCACCACTCTCTGGTTATGCCCTGCTGGTAAAACTTATGTAAAAAAAAAAAAGCAACTGGCACTAGACTTATCAAATATATAATTCAGTCATTCGTTCATTCATTCATTCATTCATTCATTCATTCATTCATTCATTCATTCATTCATTCATCTTATTATCCGCTTATTCCATAATACAGGGTCACAGGATCTGCTGGAGACTATCGCAGCACACATAGGGCGCGAGGCATGGTTACACCCGGGACAGTTTGCCAACTCATAACAGGGCCACACATAGACAAACACACACTACTCAAACGCATTCACTCCAATGGGCAATTTTGACCAATCAAAATAAATGTACAGGTTTTTGGATGGTGGGAGGAAACTAGAGTACCAGGAGAAAACATGCGCAAGCACAGGGAGAACATGCAAATTCTGCACAGAAATATGCCCGGCCCAGGAATGGAAACTGGGACCTTCTTGTTGTGAGGCGACCGTGCCAACCACTATACAACCACGCTGCCCAAATATATTATTATTAATTAATTAATATTTCAATTGAAGTTTAAGTGTTAAAGTATTTATATATAGCTTTCTCCATGTTGAAAGTGTCACAACTCACAGAATTTATGGCATTAATTAAAATTAATAAATTAATGTTCAAGATGAAAATTTTGTCTGGTCCAGTCCTGTCATCAGTCACGAGATTTTGAACCAGACCGTAAAGCTGGAGCTAACAGCATCTCACCATTTTAAGAAATAAGGACTGGGACCAGGAGCCCTTGTTGCTAACCCAGATTTCTTTGGTAAAAATAAAACCACCTATGCGAGTATGTAGACACTAGAACAGGGACAGCCGATTTAACTTGCTCTTGGTGAAGTGCAGGACTCATTAATGAGATCCTTCTAAGGATCAAGCAAAGATGTGCTAGATTCAATCTTATTTTTAATATTTTATTTTTTAATAAACACACTATACATTAAACACTATATACATCTATGCTCGGTCATAGATTCATGTCTTCATATTCAAAACACCAAGCAGTAACTAGACAGATACTGCCACCTGGTGGTTGAACACAACCGCAATTAAATTACCCTCAAATCTTAGATTACGTCTGGAGAAGGAAAGATGATAAAAGCTTAAAATATGTTGTGATCTCCAAAGGAAAAATTTTAAGCAAATTTACATCAACATTTACTGCAGTTTACAGACTTTTACATTCTCAAACATTTCTACAAGTGAGCAATTGGGGGTTAAGGGCCTTATTCCAATTAGTAGTCAAACACCATGACCATACTGCACTACTAATCACAACTGGGAATAAGCACCACTGTAATACCAGAATACATGTCCTCATACAAGTATACATTCCAACAATTCTAAAAACCTTAAAATAGTTTCTCTTAGCTTAGCAACTGAGGAATTCTCCTTTATAAGATTTCATTTATATACATTTATTTGGCCATTTAATGATACCCTAGGATTTACCTTTCCTCAAATTGTTATTTGCCTCAGACCTCCATAGATTTGGCGGGTGAGGAAGAGGGTGTAGAATTCTGCAACATAGTAGGCTAGATCCAGATACTACAGACACAAATAGATTCATCTTCCTTAGTTTGGTCTGTTTTATAAAGAACGTTTAAAGAGAACACTGTGAACGAGCTGCACATATCAGATGAGCATTAATATTCAGAATCTGTTACGGGAGCTTTACATGACAAGATGAGGACATGTAGCGCTTTAATTAAAAGAGACCTTTTTTCTGTGTCTCCTTGAAGAAAGAGGACATCTAGAATTAACACAAGGATTAGCATATGTTATTTATCACACACAGCACAATGAAACCGAAGAGGACACTGTAGATTTTCTTCCTAATTGCATAATAGGTGAAAAGAATCAGAAGACAAGGGTTTTTTTTTTTTTTTTTTTTAAGGAACAGCCATCTTTATTTTTAAAATGTAGGTGACATGAATGTAAAATAGCGTTGAAAGGGTGTCATAAAAATATATTGCAAAAATAAACAAGTAATCTTTCAATTCTAATCGAGATCAACCTTCTGGAGGATCCACAAGAAAGTCAGATGAAAGCCAGTAAGATGAGCGTAAGAAGATAATCAGTTTGTGTAAGTTCGAAGAAAAGGTGCAGTGGCTGTTCCACAGCAGAGTTACAAACCCAAGTTTGTTATTCCCACCGCAGGTTTATACCTCACATCAAGGTACTTTACATCGAGTGCCAATTCAGCAATCGAGCTCAATAAATAACTGAAAGATTTCTAAATTGTTGCAGAGTTGTAACTGCATTGCAAAAAATTTCATAACCCCTTAGGGCATCAGCAATAAAAGATTAATATGCACCAGATATGGTTGCACCTGCAATGAAGCACTTAACTGGTGGTAAACTGGTGTGTTAAAAAAAAAAAATAATAAAAATAAAAAAAAAAACCCACTGTGTATATCGCAAAAGGTCGCCAAGATATTATTGCTTACATCGTGAATCATTTTGTCCTTTAAATTTACAGTTCAATTGAAAATACTTTCAACTGAAATATTACACTAATCACAGATGAGAGCTTGTAGCATGTAGAAGACAGAACTAATTTGTTTTTGATCTATACCCGTCTCCTAGAGAGTGCAGCCGGGCACTTGACAAGAGTTGAAGGGTTAAGTCTCTGAAAGTCATCTATTTTGTAAGTGACCTCTGCTGTGTAAGCTGTGGAAGTGCGCCTCTCTCAGGACACGGTTGATATGTTCGTATGAGGTCAGACCTGTAGCATCGGATTGGTCCAATGAACTATGTGGACTGCAGGACCTGAGGTTTTCAGCACCGTACTGACTGCTTGAGCTGCTGCTGGTCCCAGCGGCGTGTTCGGGACTACTGACCCTGCTGCTGTCACTGCTGAAGGACTGAGGGGATTAGCAAAAACACAATGAAAGTTACTATGATGGGAACAACAACACAACAGCTGAACCTTTATAAGTGTTTATACAGATGGACAGACTTAAAAATGTAACACTAATAATACACCACCTTTTAAAGATATATTGCCATTTTTGGATTTTATTGATAGGACAAAGTGATGAAATAAGAATGCGGGGTAACATCTTTTCTCAGCTTGGGCCGTTTCTGTACTATCAACAAAGGCAAAAATGCCCTAAAAATACCAAGAGGGGGGCAAAAACAAAAACAAATGATCTGTAACCTCCATGTTTAAATCTGATCCCATGTTAATTATATATATTATATAGATTTAAATTGGTGCTTTAAATTTGTCAACCCTGTAGAATTTTTTGAATGTGAACTTGATTAAAATAAAACAATTCTATTTTTTGCAACTGTTTTATGCAAAGTTCAGTAAAAGGGTGCATAAACTTGCTTGTCGAATATTTCCTTTAAACTATAATATTACTCATTAAGTAGTTTTACTGAAGCAGAGGAAATAAAAGTCTCCATTTCTGTGTACTACAATCCTGAAAAACATTTCATTATAAAAGACTAACACAAAAGATCAAGATCTAAAAATGCTATTTCCAATCGCAAAAAAATGTCTTTGCACATGTGATAAATGCTTAGATGAGTCATGTTAAAGGTTTTATTCAGTCATTGATTCTCTTTTATTTTAATTTTCAGCACTAGGCAATGCCACTGTGCACAAGACTCTTTTAACCCTTCATATCCCCCTGTGGTCCATTACAACCAGCACATTGCAATACAAGATCAGTGTCTTCCCCACTGCAGTCAGCCTATTGAAAAAAAAAACCCCTTTCCCCCCCCACGCCAACTTTTTATTGTTCCAGTTGTTTTTGAAACTTTGACCAAAGCGAAGCGGTTCAGCTTTTCCAGAATTCATTTTACCCCAAAATTTTAAAAATATAAAACCCTGTTGTCTTTGTGTGCCTCACCTCAATGTCCCACTCTTCTCTGCTTCCATCAGAACACTGCAATGTTGTGCTTGATCTTTTGGCCTGAGGCATCAGAAGTGCAACATCATCATCACCTTGAGTACGCGGTCGTTTCCTTAAAAAGAAAGTGATGACAGGGGACAATAAAAACACTTGAAATGCACTAATCAACACGAATATTATTTCAGTTTAAGCAAAGCTAAAGTACCTGTTTTCACTTAACATGGCGAATCGTTGTGTGGTAACAAATTTCCAAGCACCGGGTCTGATTGTGATCTACTGAAAACACGCCACCTGATTGTTTTGGCTACTCAACAAACAAACAAACAAACAAACATTCGTCATATAAAATAGCATAATCGCATAATAAACTAGCTGTTAACTCAATTACATAGCGGTGCTTACAAGTAACCAAGCTAGCAAAAAAAAACCCTTAACAAACACATTCAAGTTTACCTTTTATTAATAATTATATCATATAAATGTTGAATAATCTCCCGGTCTAAAACGTATCCAGTCTATCCTGCTAGCTAACTAACTAGAGCGCAAACAGACTAGCCAGCTGGTTTAGACGTCATCCTGCTGCTGTCTGGCCACCGAGTACTGTTAGCCTATTAGCTAGCTAGCAAAGTTCTAAACATAAATCTAATATTTAAAAACTCATCACTTCATTATACACTAATTAATCATGTATTACTTGCGTTACCAAACGGTCTTATTACTAGAGTTTATAAATCATTTAAAATATATTTAGCTATCGGGTACTCTAAAGAGCTAACGCTTAGCCTCTAATGTTATTTACATACTAATGCGCATGCGTCAAACCCAACCCCCTAGCATATAGATGTAACAACTTGCGTGTGACGACAGTTCCGGTATTTCCCATGCTATACTATTATCCTACTACACAACGTTAATTAGATTTATTATTCAATATTTTAATATTTAAATTGTAATTTGAAATATTAAATATGTATTTTTGAAAGAAGGAAAAGGTTTGCTGCAGTTTTTTTTTACAGAAATTCAAAGACCTGTAACAAAAGATTTATAAATAGGGAGCCAGAAGGAGGAGAAGAATGTAGAAAGCATGGAAGCATTACTGTATCCCTCAAGTTACATGTCAGAATATATCCA
>JAOTRA010002027.1:0-10160 GCA_026260255.1 Pseudolaguvia tuberculata | reverse complement strand
ATAGAGAGAGAGAGAGAGAGAGAGAGAGAGAGAGAGAGAGAGAGAGGTTTGTTTACCAGTACAGATTGAGTAGATTTATGGTCTGTCGCAGGCTTTCCTCCATAACTGGGATGAATCTGAAAATTCTCAATCTGTGAAGCGAGGATATAAATAGACGTTACCCAGCACTCACACCTTTAGTATGTTTACAGTGAAGGGTTCGAACCCACCATTTTCAAAAGAGTTTTCCTTTCTGAGTCCAAAGAGCGCACTCGGTCCCTCAGTGCCCGGATCTCCACGTCAAGTCTCTCGTTATGTTCTCTTGCCTTTTGCAGCTCTTTAACATCTGCCAACACTTTCCTTTTTCACAAATTTTCTTAGCACATCAGAAGATATGGAACGTTTTTAAATAGTTCTTACCATAGTGCTTTAACTCTTCTACTTCCAGTTTAAGTTTTGCCAGTTCCTCTCCAGACGATAGCAGGTCGGGTCCTAAACACGACTGCATCTTTTACACAGAACTACCAATACGCACTGGTAGACCATGGTTTCTACCATGTAATGAAGCACTTACCACAAGCCTCCTGTGCTTTTCGAGCCATATCGAGTTCGTCAGTCAGGTGGCGAATCTCCTGATGAGCCATAGTGAGTCTGCGGGATGCCTCTTCGAGATCTCTCTCCAGTTTCTTCCTCTCTGAATGCTCGCGCTCCAGGTCCGCAGTGTGAGCCTGAAAAAAAAAAAAAAGAAGAGCTTTTAGAGATTATTGGTGAAAAGCTCTTAGTGTTTGGGATGTGACTGATAGGAGTTGAGACAGCATCCATGTTTGTGCTCATCATGCATCTGCCACATTGCGGAGTTTGAGTGAAGCTGAATGGAAAACATGCTTCAGTTGCAAAAGAGCCAAACACAGCCGCTGCTGCACCATACCTCGGATTTATCTGCTCACATGCAGCCTAATCGGATGTTAATAACTGACACAATTTTGCAAACAGACAGAAGGTGCCACTTTCAGGGGTTGGGCGGGGCAGCGTTATTCGACAATTTGTCTTAATTGCTTAAAGTCATTCGTGTTCTAACCCACTTATTCCCTAATCCGGCATCACATGGTTTACTGGAGCCAATCCCAGTGCACAGAGATCGAATGGCAGGGGTACACCCTGGACAGCCTGCCAGTCCATAGCAGAGACACAAATACATGAACAACCACACACAGACACACTTAGTCCTATGGGCAACCTCTAGCCGCTTATGATCACCTGACCATTGATCCACATTTGGTTCTTCTTTAAACTTGAGATAAATGATATAAATGTAAATCTGCCAAATGCTGTAAATGTGTTTTTAATTTCCACACAGCAGTTCAAAGCTTTGCTTTTGGCGGTACTGGAAATGGAACCCATGATCTCCTGCTCAACAGTCCAATAACTTTATTATCGAGATATTATTTTTCAGCTTTTAGTTGAATATAAATTCTGCTTTACAGTACTATGCTTGCAAAAGTTACATACCTCATCATTCCAGAATTCTAGTTTGTAAACACGGGCCATTCAAATGCATAAATAAAGAAAGAAATAAAGAAAGAAAGAAAGAAAACTGTACAATTATGTTTTAGTGGTTAGACATGGGGAGGCATGCCAGAAGCTGTACACATACAGTAAATCTGATGGAAAAGGCAGTGGTTCGCGATCAACTTGATCAGCAAGACATGTCGGGAGACACATTCCAGCATTTAAGAAAAAACCGCATTCAGCACTGATAGGAACATACATGAGGGAGGCTTTGTGCCATTTTTGATGCCTTGTGCACACCAAAGAGTTTCTTCCATGAGCTCTGAACTGTAGAGTCTGTTCCCTTAGAGAATAAAATTGAGGATGCAGGAGGTCACTGCACATATTTCAGACATACAGGTCAACGTATAGCTTCATTTTTGGGAAAGGAAAGAAAAGAGAAAAGGGAAAAAGGAAAGGAAAGGAAAGGGAAAAAGGGAAAAAGGAAAGGGAAAAAGGAAAGGGAAAGGGAAGGAAAGGATAGGAAAGGGAAGGGAAAAGGAAAAGGAAAAGTCAGGTCCCTTGAGATGTCCTCACCTTGCTTATACTTTCTTTGGTGAGTCGCATCATTTCTTTTTGCTGCCTAAGTTCCTCCTCCAGGGTGTGTCTGATGTGGTCCAGTTCCTCCTAATTTATACAGGAAAGTAGCCAAAGTCATTATAAACACATTAATCCAAAATCTCTCCACTGATGAGCAACCACTATGACATAACATTTAGGTACATTGAGTGACGATCTCTGACCAGTACCTGTAGATGGACCTCTCTAAGGTTGCCAGTAAGAGACTGGGTGTCAAGCTTTCTCTCGGCAGCTTCTAACCTTTCCAACAAGGTCACCCTTTCTACCAGCAGATAAGCCACCTGCTCACTGGAATTGCTGTTACTGATTTCAGCAAGGCCTTCCTGTTCCAACATCTCCATCACCTCTTTATACTGACAATCTACAAAACATTCAGAACTATTCAGAAATCAAAGATTCAAAAAAATAATCCTCCTTTGAGTGACACCAGAATTTCGGTATAAGCTAAAATATTAATTATGTTGAAAAGATGCTTCTTAAAAGCAGATGTGGAAAGAATCCCAATGCGATAAGTGTGTTTATTCATTCATTCATTCATTCATTCATATTTTTAGACATGATGAGACAACTCTGAAGATAATTAGCTGGAATTATATTTCTTTTCTTTGTTTTGGCATGTTATAAAATAATTATTGATTCTGAAGTGCTTCAGGCGCGGCGCGACGGCGTAGTGGATAACATGGTCACCTCAAAACAAGAAGTTCGATTAGAGATCTTCTAAATTATCCATAGGAGTGAATGTGTGTGTGTGTGTGTGTGTGTGTGTGTGTGTGTGTGTGTGTGTGTGGTTGTTCGTCTATGTGTGGCCCTGAGATGGACTGGCAACATGTCCAGGATGTATCCCTGCCTCTCTCCATGTGTGAGCTGGGATAGGCACCAGCAGACCCCTGCGACCCCGAATTATGGAATAAGTGGGTAAGTGAGTGAGTGAATGAATGAATGAACTGCTCCAGATGATGTAGGTGGTACAGTTGTGGTTGTAGTGTAGAGGCTTAGAGTTTTCAGGGGTTTCTCGCTTTAATAAAAATGTTTTTTATTTAATACGTAAATATACTGTATATCTTTTATATTTTCATTAAAGGATATTTAATGTTACTTAAGCTTAACCAAAATCACCATCCGGACAAAAATGCCATTTCAAAAACTTTCGGAAACTTTGAGAACTGCTATGCTGTAGTGATGAGAATATACCACCACTGGAAAGAGACCAGTATATGATACCCCCAACTTTGGCAAACACATATGGAGCAGATTGCCACCTTTTACTTGCACAACAGTCTGTTTGCTTTCAACTTCATGACAACAGTTTGAAAGACGTACTTTTGTGGGTATATTTAGTATAACATGTTTTAAAGTACTTGCCTTGCTGGTGTTTTATCTGCTCCAGCTCCGCCCGAAGTTGTTCGTTGTCCCGCTCGTATTCAGCGGTCAGACTCTCGCGTTCCTCCAGCATGTTTCGAATGTGTTCTACATAACTCTCCACCTGCATCACACCAACACACCAGTTAAGTAGAGCTGCAATCCCGTTTTAAATTAACAAGCCAAACTTTTGTCATTCATTCATTCATTCATTCATTTTCTAACCTGCTTATTTCCAAATTATGGGTTACACCTTGGACAGGTATCCAGTCCATTGCAGGGCCACACGTAATTTTATTCTTTTTTTATAAACTAGTTTTGTTGGGCTGGTATAAGAATGGAACAATCCAGTGGGAAGGATTAATCGACAGTGACAGCTTGTGAGTGAAGAAGTTTAAACCTTCATCCATCTAATCTGTAACTTGGTGTCTTATCCATTAAGTCTAAACCGGCCTAGAGACGCTTTGGGCACTGTATGTGACTGCTTCTGAAAGTGGTAGATGTTACTGTCAGCTTTGAACCAGGACTTGGACATGAGAAAGAGAGAGAGAGAGAGAGAGAGAGAGAGAGAGAACCCTGAGCCTGTGGAGCAATGGCTGCGCTTAACCCCGTAAGGGCGCAGAGCTCTGTGCAGATCTTTTCGCTTGTGGTGACAAAAGTGGTAGTAAAACCTTGACGGATCATCTGTCGTGATTTACTAAGTTTACATCAAGATTTTTGTGGGTTGGGTAGGGGGGTTGGTTTGAAAAGAACGACTTTCACTCTGCTGTTAAACTTTGTGATGAATCCACAAATCACATGACCTCTGCTGTAGTCATTGACATTGACATTAACGGTTTTTGGTAAACACTTTTATCCAAAGGGACTTACATTTCCTGTCTTTAGTACAATTGAGTAATTGGTGGTTAAGGACCTTGCTCAAGGGCCCCACACAGGTGGGAATCGATCCCTGGTTTTCCTTGTTTCAGTCCAACACCTTCAACACTAAGCCACTCTTTCCCACACACACATGAATAAAATGTATAGGGGGAAAAATCCGACAGTCAATTATAACTGCCTAATTGTTCTGAAAGCTAATCCTGTGTCGTCCTAATAAAAAGTTGATGAAGAGGAGGATTCTACTGGCCGTTAGTCATGGCAATCTGAAGCCTGCCATCTGGACACTCACCTCTTTCATCTCGCTGGCCTGCTGTTCACGGAGAGTCTGTAGCTCCTGAGTGGCGGAGGTTAACCTGCCCTCGCTGTTCTGAAGCAGACGCCACAAATAGCACTGACGCTCATCTGCCGAAGCCTCGGACGGGATCCCATCCTTCTCCAAATGCATGAAGAGCTCCTTCAGCTCAGTTTTATTCTTGACCAGAAATACAAGGTTATTCGATACAGCAGGTTTAATAAAGCCAACACGTGTAAAGCCGTAATATGATGCGAGTTTAGAGCTCTAAGATCCAGAACACCTTCTTGGTATTCCTGCATTAAGTGTATTGTGGCAGCTTACACCAAACTTCAGACTGCCAGTTAACATAACATGCATTCGTAACATTCATCCATTCATCTTCTTACCCGCTTATTAACGAAATCTACATGTTTTTGGACGGTGGGAGGAAACCGGAGCACCCGGAGGAAACCCACGCAAGCGCGGGGAGAACATGCAAACTCCGCACAGAATGATCCCGGCCCGGGATTGGAAACCGGGATTTTTTTGTTGTGAGGCGACTGTGCTATCCACTACGCCACCGAGCCGCACATTCGTAACATAATACTGTATATATTAGATCATCTGTTACACCAACATGCTGAGCTTAAAGTCTGTATAAAATAAGGCTCCAGATGTGAGAGCACTCGATTCTTTAATTAATAAAGTGGTTTAAGGATGAACTCCAAGCTCAGAAAAGAAAACATGGAAACATGAAGCCTATAGCAGTGAGCATAGGGCAAAATGCAGGGGTATACTCTGGACAGGGCAAAAGACCATTGCAAAGCCACACATCAATAAACAACCACAGACACACTCACTCACGCTCACTCCTGTGGGCAATTCCCAATCAGAAATCATCCTAATGTACATGTTTTTGGACTGTAGGAGGAAACCAGAGAACTGAAAGCGGGAAGAATATGCAAACTCTGCAAAGAAATACCCTTGCCCGAGATTTGAACCCGGGACCGTTGGGCTGTGAGGTGACCGTGCTAACAATTAAAAAGAACCCAAAAATAACGCTGTAAGGACATGCTGTACCTCGCGTCAAACACCTGTAACAAGAGGTAATTGATATTTCTTTATTGGCAGCGTAGTGATTAGCATGATCACCTCACAACAAGAAGGTCCCGGGTTCGATTCCTGGGTCGGGGATTTTGTGCAGAGTTTGTATGTTCTCACAGCACTTAGGAGGGTTTCCTCCAGGTACCCAGGTTTCCTCCCACAGTCCAAAAAACATGGAAATTAGGTTGATTGGTGGTTCTAAAGTGTGTGTGTGTGTGTGTGGTTGTTCATCTATGTGTACCCCTGCCTCTGGCCCTAAGTGTGCTGGGACAGGCACCAGACCAGAACCCGTGACCACGAATTAGGGAATAAGTGGGTAAGAAAATGAATGAATGAATGAATGAATGAATGTATTTTTTTGTATGACGTCATCGTGTTTAATTTCAATACCTGTTTCTGGTCCATTTGCAGTCGGCGGAAGTCCAACAGGATCCGTTCATCTTCTGGACATCAGCAGTGAAAACACACTCCGGCACGTGGGTTCCGGCAGGTCCAAATCATCCCGAGTTTATTTACACTGTTAACCATTTTATTCCCGCAGAAAACAAACAAACAAACAAACAAACAAACAAACAAACCGCTTCTATTACTGCATCAACTGCCGACTAACCAGTGCAACAACAAACCTGTTGCTTCACACACACACACACACGCACACACGCGCGCGCGTAGTTAAATGGCGGTAATAATAAATAAAATCTACTAATAAAAAATAAGATCTAAACCAAAAGTTCACGTTGATTCGAAATAAACCCGCCCGGTTTCCTCCTGCTGCAGTTCTTTCAGTAGTTCCAGCTGATCCGTTCTGAGCCACAGCGAAACTGGAGGAAAAGAAAAGTTTCCCTAAGGTTCTACTGGACCTCCGCCTACAAACAAGTAATACAATAGGTACATATCCAATCGAAAATAAAAAGGATATTCGGATATTGAACTAGTTCTGATTGTCAATAGTAAGAAAGCCTCAGGGTGGCCTGCTACAGATCCTTGAGAGGAGCTTGTACCTTAGTAACGGAACATACCATTATTCCAGATAGAATAGGGAGGGAGGGGGATGAGGGTTTTAAGAGTTTTCACATCAACAAAGAGGAACTGTCCAGTAGATGGCGACAAATTAAGATACTGTCCAGTAGATGGCGACAAATTAAGGACGTGTCCTGTAGATGGCGACAAATTAAGTAACTGTCCAGTAGATGGCGACAAATTAATGAAAATGAACTACCGAGTGAATAAACGTTTATTTTAGTCTGATTTACACTGAGAGTAAAAGCTCAATTTTTATTTATTTATTTATTTATTTATTTATTTATTTATTTATTTATATTTATTTCTTCTTTTACTTTCGGCTCCTCCTGTTAGGAGTGGCTACAGCGAATCACTCCTCCACACTACCCTGTCCTCTACATCTGCCTCTTTCACCCAAACTAGAGGGTCACAACAAGGTCTTCGGTTCGATTCGGTCTTCGGACCTGGAGGGTCTGTCTGCACTATCTGTGTGGAGTTTGCATGTTCTCCTTCGCTTGCGTGAGATTTCTCCGTTTTGTACTCCCACATTCCAATAACATGTACATTAAGTTGTTAATGATTCAAGATTACTCATAGGTGTGAATGTGAGTGGTTCAGGGTTTACCCCTGCCTCTCAACCTATCTGTGCTGGGATATGCTCCAGCAGACCCCTTTGACTAAATAAACAGGTTATAAGCTGAATGAATGAATGAATATCATAATAAAACCAAAACCTTTCACTAAATGTTGTACTGTGTATAATCATGTGACAAATAAAATGAAATAGATATCAATAAATACACCTGCAAATGCACTGTCGTTTTATTAAAATATTTTCCAACTACAGAATTCATTACAGTGAATGAACACAGGAATATTTTAACAACAACAACCAAGCTCTGGTGGTTAAACATCCCCCACCACCACCCCCATTCCCAAAGCCCCACTCGTCCTAATAATAATAATAATAATAATAATCAATGTAAATCTTAAATGCAACTAAACATTAATCAGGCAGTAAAATCTGCTGATTTCAATGCTTCGTCTACAATGTTTTATATCTTCTCCATGAAGAGATTCATTTCCTGGAAATTACACCGTCTTTAACTTGTAGAACAGAAGATACACCTCCATATTCTGAAGCTCTTGTTCTGAGATTTGAGTAACACTGTGGAAGAAAATAGGTTTCTTTGGTTTATTCATTTTGTATGACTGTTTTACAATGTTTTATTATTTTTTGGAATAATGTGTATTATTTGTGTAGTATTTTTGTATTTACACTCGATAAAACATACTATAGGCTGTAATTAAGGAGAAATAAAAACCAATTAAACAAAATCTACACCAAGCTAATCACGTTGTTTCTATTTTATTGCTTTGTTAAACCTATTATTCAAATATTAAAATGTCAAGCATTATTGTAGTATTTATTGTAGTTAAAGGAGCGAATCTGTAAATCGGTGCTCAACAATCTAGTAAAAAACGATTTCCAGAAGCATCAGGTTTTAGTAAGTCGAATCTTATGGTCTGATCTTCGAATCAATTACAATTACAGCCTTGTCCAGAGCGACCTACAACAATCATTGGACTTGTTTCTAGTCTGTATCTTCTTAAATCACACATGTATATCTGGTAGTTAGATGTTTATTTATGTATGTATGTATTTATTTATTCATTCATTCATCTTCTTATCCGCTTATTCCTTAATTCGGGATCCTTAATTCCTTAATTAATGGTTGCCTATCCCAGCTCACATAGGGTAATTTAGAATTACCAATCAACCTAATCTGCATGTTTTTGGACTCTGGGAGGAAACCGGAGTACCCGGAGGAAACCCACGCAAGCGCAGGGAGAACATGCAAACTCCACACAGAAAGATCCCACGACCTGGGAACCCGGAACCTTCTTGTTGTGAGGCAACTGTGCTATCCACTACACCACCGGGCCGCCCTTATTTTTTTCTTTTTCTTTTCTTTTTTTTGCAGTGTAGCAGTCTGTGTGTTGTGTTGTGACAAAATCCTCTACTTACGTCGAGTCATCATAGCAGTACCAACCCCCCTCATCCTTACAGACGGCTTTGTAGTGACCAAAATCCATATTTCCAGTGTGACTGCACAGAGCGTAGAGATCATACAGCACTGAACCTAAATAACACAGATAAATAGAACTCGGTGCCAATTCCATAAAAAAAAACCCCAAATCTAATTATAGTAAATGACTGAGTGTAGTGTGGATCTCTGAGGACCACCTGATGCTAGTAAAGTTGAGTTAAGTTATGTTTAACTCCACTCCAGAATGTTGAATAAGAGAACCTGTGGCAAGATTTTACAGTGCTAAAGAACATGAAAACGTTGGAGAAGGCATGAAATGTATTACGATAAGATTATAATTCCGATTCCAGCCAAGAATAGAAATTTCAGGGCAGTTGTATTAGATTCAAGATGAGAACCAGGGATAAACCAAGGGTGTCCAAACTCATCCCTGGAGGGCCTGCAGAGTTTAGCTCATAACTTGCCCCAACACATCCCATCTGTAAGTTTTAAGTCTACCTAGCAAGATCTTGATTAGTTGCTTAAATAGGGTTGGAGCGAAACTCTGCAGGACACCGACCCCTCCTAAACCCAGTTTAGACATAAGCGTAAACAGTCAGACCTGCACATTAGCAAGTAGAGTCGTCTGATCGCCAAGGTAACCACTGTATGTAATAATTAATAAAGCCAGTTTAGCACATCCTAGTGTAATTTTTACATGTTTATGGTACAACAAAATTGCGGGGGCTTTTTGGTGACCTGTGAGGTATCTCTTTATTCAGTGAGATCAGACAATAATGTCAGGTAAGGAGGTCTGCGGTGGGTCAGTCGCCATTCCAATTCATCCTAAAGGGGTTCAGTGGTGGTAAGATTTTGTGTGGAACACTGGTTTTTTTTATAACTCTAATAATAACCCAGCATGTGATAATGGGGGTCAGGGGTTTTGTGCTCAGGGTCATTGTCATGCTGGAACAGTGTTTGGAGTTTCTTAGTTCCACTAAAGGAATAATGTACAACAAACATTCTAGACCTACTGTGGGGCTACCAGATATGTCACAGAGGAATCATATACAGATCTGTGCAATCTAGTATATTTTATGGAGTTTTGAATATTTATATGAGTCTACATTCATATTAGCCAATACCATACCATTTCTCCTCTGTAAAAAACGAGTAGAATTTTATTCCTGACTGCAAAACATTGTCTCATTTAAGAGAAACACTCATGAAAACAAATATCAGATCATTCATTCATCTTCTTACCCACTTATTCCCGAATCCGGGGTCACGGAATTCTGCTGCGCCTATCCCAACACACACAGGGCGGGAGAGAGGCGGGGGTACACCCTGGATGGGTCGCCAGTCCATCACAGGGCAACACATAGACAAACAACCATTCACACACA